>JAYMTB010000219.1:0-16536 GCA_036897585.1 Francoa sonchifolia | reverse complement strand
CCATGGCTACTTTCCAATATTTTGTAATTGGGCTTGGGTTGGGCTAATGGGCTTGTCTGTGTTATCTGTGATTAGCCATGGCCCATGAAATTGAGATTCCGTGGTCCTTGTCCTGCTTAGCAAATTACGAGCTAACACATCAGCGTGTGTCTGCTATTTGCAAGGGCATCATCAATGGCTACTTTTGCGAGAAAGCAAGTCACATGTCTCAAAATGGTTGCATTATTACTAAACATTAGCAAAACAACGAATGATAGAAAATGTGTCGTCTAATACAGTTAGTAAAGTGTCATACTCTTGTGTGCTAAAAGACACTGGATCTAATAAACATCGAGACAGATGCAAACATATAGATTTGTTTATGTGTATCAATCTCATGAGCTGAAATGATTTGTATGAATGATTAGATATAGATGGAACTCTTATCACATGATATTTCACTTTCCATGATTTCATTTTCAGCCACAGGGTATTCACATGGATGAGTTATTGAGCTAAATGTGTGTACAATCATTATGCAAAACAAAATTGCATGTGAACATATTACTTAATTTAGGATTGACACACAACAATGCACTGTACACAGAACATGCTATTAGGAAGAAAGTAGCAAGTAATCGATCGAGGGACCCATACTTGTTAATACTACTGAGATGAGATACCAATAACAGAATAATATGCGTTTAATCTTGCATTGAGAATGAACAATTAGCTATATAAAAGTGCTAGTATAGTGATGAGAAAGCGTATCGTGCATGCAATTGTATGATAACCGATTGGTGATTCAAGTTCAATTCCTAATTCTACCTACGAGCCTAAGTTCTTTTCAACTTTCCTGACTGTTTTCCCTCCCCATGTTTCCGGCCCTCTCTAGTTTCCCCATTACCAAACACAATGGTAATACTAATATTGTAACATACTCTTTGGTCACATATAGCTTGAGTATTACCAAAGAGCACGTTACAATATTATCATTGCATGACATGTCAAAAATACAAAGAAATTAGTATTGTACAGTGTGGCAGTGGTAAGTGACATGTTAGATTCAATTTGACAATTAAAAAAAGAAAATTCAAACTATGTATACCATGTCCAACTCAGCCATATCAAAGCTGAATCATATTGTGCATATCTTAACATTTTTTTACAGTGTTCAAAATGTAGCAAAATCCAGCATAGTGTATGGGGTCTTAGCCCCTCGACTATAGGAAGGACAACTCGATTAGTCAAAGGATGAAATTATATGCTCACAGGAGAAAAGTTAAGGTCGTAGAGATTAAGGGATGCTTAGGCTGATAGAGTCGGGCTCAAGAATATTTCTGTTGGTAAACTCGGCATTGAGGTTAGCTAGAGAATTTGACAGACTCCTAAACGCTACACCATGAGGTCCCTCAGGGTACTATCCCTTTCTCTAAAAGGTACAAATTAAAGCCAAAAGGCTCAAAAACCTTTCCTTGCGAGCGAGCTTTCTCAGGTATAGGGTGTGTATGGGGCTAATACCCTTCCTATCCTAAAAGCCTTGAAGTTTGGCTTTTACAGCAGAAAGGAATTTCTTAGGGGCATTGTTGAATACCCAGTTAGCTGAAGGCGCCTTAGCAGGTGCCAAACTTCTTAAGGATGCAAACAATAAGGCCTAAGCTCACAATCATGGTCTATGATCCCTAACTGTTTCCCTATAGTCCTGTGTAGGTCAAATATTGGCACAGGCTTGCAGGCTATCATAATTGCTCCTGAAACACCATCCTATCCATTGATACTCGTCCTGTCCAGTGTTGCATAAATTCCAATCTCTATCCCTACTCATGCTTCCAACAGTTTAAATGATGTTGGGGTTCCACAACAATGTACTAACACCAAATTGTATTGTTTGATGGATATCTAATATGCATTCACTTGTTTGAAGTATCAATGCTTGTAGGAAAAATATCAATGAACTTAAATCTTAACAATGACTTTGGGAGTGAGAACAATTTTGAAGAACATCTGAATTTTGAATAGACACCCTTCTGTATCTGAACCGCAAAAAAAAACTTTAATAAAATGAACTATAGAAACTTTATTTTGAACCATATTACTTACATTCAGTACCACACTTTTTTGAATATGATAACCAAATATGAGTGGGTATGCATATCTGGAATGTCAATTATGAACTGTTGACAGTAAACTTTTGCTTAAATGATTACTAACCTGCAGGTACCCGTGTTTTCACCTACTAGTGTGTTTGAACAACTTTTATATAGTTCCACTATAAAACCCTTGTGTCTTCACTTCTTTATTTGCTGCAATATAAGTAGAAGTCACTGAAACTATCAGTCGAGGTTAATGCATAATTTTAGAGAGTGCAAAAGAAAAAGAAATGACTAAACAATAATCAATTCACAACCTGCTACTAGAATGTCCCAAAAAAAGTTTACACCTTCATCAGACTGTCTTTGCTTCTGTATTCGCTGCAATATATATAGAAGTCACTAGAAACTATCAGTTGAGGTAATGCAAAATTTTAAAAGCGGAAAAGGAAAAGAATGACCAATCAATATTTGTATAAATCAGCTACTTATTCATAGAAGCAGAAGAAAACAGCGAAGAAAACACTTTCTTTATTTTCCCTTTCATATTCTTCTTCTTGAGCACTTAGAATACATAACAATGTCTAAAACTGTTATTAATTCTAGCCAAAACACATATGAACGCATCCTGACAAAGTTCCACTTAATATACGTGTCATAAATCTTACACTCTATATTAAGCTTTCATGACCACCTTTTTGCAAAGCACATAATACTTGACAATTCACAAGAATCTTACTCGTACGACTATCACGCATGCTAAAATCTTCGTATTACACTGCTTAAATTCCAGAATGGGAACATGCTCTTTTCTTCCTAATACATTTTCATTTGATAAGATACTTCAGGTCAGGACTGCTTGGCGAAGATATATCATCCTGTGGCAGTATTTCTCTAATGTTAAGATTTGTTGATGTAACAAGCTTCACCATGCCTTGTTATGCAACAAAGGTAGCACTGTGTCGAACACTATCACATAACATGATAGTTATCAAATAAATGATAAAGCCACAGTGCTAATGCATATATAATTAAATTTACAAGACAATACCCTACAATTATCACACATACTGGAAGGCATCTAGACCCACGAAGATGTCATCAGACATTGCTACCCCTAAACAGTGGTTGGCAAACATGTAAACTAGAATTTGAAAGAATTCACAACTTGTCATTGGCGCTATTAACAATGATAACAAAATCCGTATTCTAAAATGCTTCAGAACAACAAGAACAAATGTCAAGTTCACAGAGAGAACATAATCACAATAATTTCAACAGATTGCCATCATGATGATGAATGAATGAATGAATGAATGAATGTTTTAAACACTTTGACTATACAATCAACTTTGAAAGGCTTGGCTTAAAAACAAATTAATAAATACAAATAATGGAAAAATATCAAACCTTGAAGAAGACTCTTTTCAAAATCATACAGTTGTAAGAGAAAGCCAGAATTAGGTTGTGCCAGTGGTCGTCTGCTCCTCACATGTTCCAGAGCTTGAGACACGCTCATGCCATACTTTTTCATCATATAAGCAACAACAATAGTCACACTGCAAGGCAGTCACACCAAATGTTCACTTTTATGGCATACATAAGTCACTCGCAGTTCACAAAATTTAGAGGAGAAAGATAAGGTTCCACCTAAGCCATAAGATCAAGCCGAGGGACATATTGACCACCAGACTAGGGGGATAGTATATTTATATAGCATGACCTGAATACGTCCAAAACTTCAAGAGCATGCAGACAATGCTTAAAATGAATATTCTTATTTACTTTTAAACAGACAACACAAATTGCTGCATAAAAATCACCTTCTAGATCTTCCGACAAAGCAATGAACCAACACAGCACCACCGAGCCTTTTAGCCTCATCAATAAAATTGAAACACTCGTCAAAGTACTGTGCTATATTTGTGTCTTCTTTGTCGGTGACTGTCTCGGTTGCGAATGAAAACATGAGATTGTTATCAATTACACTCATAAAAACATTGCTTATAACAATATAAAAAAAATTTGTTTTACAATGTTCACATGTTCAATGAATCAGAATTTGTGCAAGGTGAAGAAATTGACTCCTGTAAGGAAAAAACCCCAGCAAATGACAGTATGATTAGATTTACCTGTGGTGATCAAATATAGACACAACTAACACTGAGCAAATTTACTTCTCTACTAATCGGTATGATAAACCAGTTGAATGTCACTTTATAATGTAAAATTATCACATGTTCTCAACAGTAACTTTGTTTAAAATAATACAACAGTTACGATGCAAGTAGCAATGCCGATTGCAAAAACAATCTATTCAATAAATAATAGATAAGAAAAATGTCCCACCTCGGATTACTTTATATGCAAAATCATTTGGATATGCAGGTTCCAATGCACATGCCACAGTTAATATGTGCGTTGCATTTAAACTTTTCAATGCGTCCTTGTTATAAGCAGCTCCAATAGAACCCAAGAACAGACCCTGAGGAGAAGAGTGAGAACACCTCAAAAGAAACATCCAGGATTAATAGACGCAGTCAAGTAGAAATCTAACTTGTTAATCTAACAACACTGTAAGGTATGAACAAGAAAATAGAACGTAATCACCTCTTCAATTTGGCAAGGCACCTTGTCATCTTTATAGCATCTTGTTACACTTATTGCTCGCACAATTGCTGCTTTTTGGTTCCTAATTAAGTCATCAAACTGATCCATTGCTAGAACTTTTCTACGTTCTTTAGAAAACCCTATACTGCGATGAACATTTTTTCTCTACAAGAGTAAAGAATAAACATCAAGATTATTTATGACCTATATGGATAGAAGCAGTTAAGAAAGAAATGATTGCTAGAGAGCTAACAGAGGATAAAACAGACTCCAACTAGTTTGGGTTTATTTAAGTAGAATTTGAGTATCTGTGAATGCCCTAATTAGGATGTCAGGTACTAGGAGTCACACTTTCCCTTGGAGTGAGTGACACCTAGAATCTCCTAGAGCCTTCTCGACGATTCTAGAATATTCTAGAGTCTTCCTCTTCTTCCAATTCTTACCCATTTACGCTTTTCCTATCACCATCCTCCTTCAAAACACCCCAAATGTCACAATTACTAGAGGAACACCATCAAGTAAACCCTATACTTTTACAGTATCATCAATTTGATCTCAAACAGTATCTTATGAATCAAACAGTATCTGATGAAATGCGATCACATCAGCTAAATTTCGACATTGATCAAGACAAATATATACAAACAGATCATATAAAATGCCACAAATGAAGGAAAAATGTTTTTAATCAAACATAAATCATCAATATAAACAATTTTATCATCAGAAATCAAACAAAAACAGTATCAACAGCCCAAAAAACACCAAATTTCCAACTAAATTAGCCTAAAATCCGTCCACAAATCAATTCAACGAATACCTTACGAGGATTGATTCACGAAAGAAAAAGGAAAAACTCTCCGAGAAAAGGAGTAAATTATAGAGTGTAAATCAATCAGCTCCAGATATTGCTCGAATCTGGGCAAACCGTAATCAAATTGATTAGCTCTCTCCCTCGGTAGCTTTTAGGTTTTGATCGGAAATAGTCGCGGGAATTGCTAATCGACGGTTATCTCTCAAACACTTCATATTCAGCCATTACAAGAAAGAAACAAAACAACTGGATCACGTTGGGCTTTTCAACGGCCTCTTCAATTGGGCCAAACGCTGGGTCATGCGCAGCCCACTTCAAATAAGTCGTTATTGGGCCCAAAATTCATGATAAGCCCATTTAGCTGGAGAAATACGTGTACCTGTATTTATACTCACTTCCACATTGAGTGGTAAAAATTCTCATTTAGTGGTTCAAATTTGGTCAAAAGGTATAATGCTTTTCACCACTCAGTGTGAAAACTTTCATCCACCATTGCAGTTATTCACCATTACCTCACACAAACTCTCCATATAGCTGCTGAAATAATAGTGTTAGTAGTACTAGTTTTCAATAATAATTATTATAGACTACTTACAATTTTTTCTATTTCAAAATAAATTGAATTTTAATTATTTTAACTAGTAAATATCAATTGATATAATAAATAAAAATTTAACGTTCAACATAATTAATTTCATTTTGAAGAATGTATTAGGTATACTGTTATTACTCACGCACTTCACGTGTCTAAATTCAATAACAAGATAAGGTTCCTTTATTTCCAACAAAAACTAGTCATCCAACGTTGTAAACAATTCTCAACCTTATCCACTCTTTCCGTACCTCTCTCCCTTATCCATCCAATCCAAGACGCGGCAACCCACCATCGCATTCTCCACTAAAAAGCGTCCCACTTCACATTCCCATTCATAACACCCAAATCCCTTCACTTTCCAATCATCAATGGCTTCTTTCCACCACTCTTTCCTCCTCCTCCTCTTTTCCCTCACTCTCCAAGCCCAAATTTCCACCCCATTATCACCAAATTCCTTCATCCTTCCAATCACTAAAGATGTCACAACATTACAATACATTACCCAAATTCATCATGGAAGTCCTTTGTCACCCATTCATGTTGTTCTTGATCTTGGTGGTTCAAATCTCTGGCTTGATTGCTCTATTTCTCCCTCTAGACGCATAATCCCACATCGCTCAATTGAATGCTCATCAGCCAAACCCATTACTATAAATCCCAACAATTTATCCAAAAAGTGTAATCTTTATGCAGAAAACAGTATTTCCAAACTGACCCATGTTGGAGAATTGGTTGAAGACATCATAGCCATTGGCACCCACCACCGCCGCCTCCTATTTACTTGTGCGCCGCCGTTGCTGTTGAATGGTCTAGCCAGTGGTGCTAGAGGAATATTGGGCTTAGGAAAAACACCAATTGGGTTTGCAACACAGATTGCCATGGGATTGAATTACGACATGAAATTTCTGATCTGTCTTTCATCGTCAAAGGGTCTTGTTCTTTTCGGTAAGGATATTTCGAAAAACTTGATGTTTACCCCATTGATGAGTGTCCAGGAAAAGTTCTACATTAATGTGAAATCAATGAAAATAAATGGTGCAAAAATTCCCATAGGGAAGACTAAAATCAGCACAATTGTTCCTTACACAAGAATGGAAAGTTCAATTTATGAGAAATTTGCGAATGCTTTTAAGGAATCAGCTGTTTCAATGAACATGAGTGTGGCAGAGGCTGTGGCACCATTTGGGTTATGTTTTTACTCAAAAGGGAGTGAAATGGTGCCTGAAATTGAAATAGGTTTGCAAAGTGAGATGGTGAAATGGAGAATTGGTGGGAGAAATTCAATGGTGAAAGTGAGTGATGAAGTGATGTGTTTGGGGATTTTGGATGGCGGGATGAAGATGGAGGATTGTGTAATGGAAATTGGTGGGTTCCAATTGGAGGATGTTGTTTTGGAGTTTGATAAGGGGAAGTCTATGATGGGGTTTAGTTCTTCTTTGGTGATTAAGGGTAAATCTTGTTCTGATTTTGAATTGGATGATGGTGATAGAGAGTTTCTGTAGTTGGGTTTTGTTTTTCTTTGGATGATTTATGTAATTATTGAGATTATTGTAGATAAAGCAATTTTGCTTTCCTGCTTTATATATTCGTTATCTATTAAATCAGAAATTGATAGCTTAATATAATATTTAAAAAAGTTTTGAGATATTCGTAATTAAACTATATTAACTTAAATTTTTTAATATGGATAATTCAATAAATGCTATTGTATTTAAGTCCATAAATAATTCAACATATTAAATACTTTGTATCTGTAATTTGACATATGTCCATACTTATCAACACAAGGAAAGATGTGATGTGCCTTTCTCTTTAACATTATAAAAAGAAGTCAAACATTATTTTTCCATTTTCACAAGCACAACCATCCAAAGTTATTCTTTGAACATGCCAAATTAAGAAAAAAAATATTTATTAGGTGCAAAAGAGGATAAGATTTATCACAACTTCCAAATAATTTATTGAAAATAATAAGAATTATATCATAATTAAATATATCATTTTGTACACAACACAAGAAAAAAATAATGTATATCTTGAAATACTTGTTAATATTATATTTTTAAAGATAAGTAGCTGTGAATTGACTTTATTGAGATGATATTAATTACGTGCCTTACACTCAAAAGTAGTAAGACTAAATTTTTTTATTTAATTACTTATTTTCGGTCGGTATTATTCATTCTATTTAAGATAAGAGAGCAATTGAAAATAGAAAAGTATTAGTATGAACAATGCTATTGTACTTATTTTTATTTCTCATATAATGGAAAAAAGTTCTTCCGTACCTCATGTGGACGTGGGTCTATATGTATTGTGGTCATTTTTTTTTTTTTTTTTTTTGCTAATCAACACATAAAATTAACTAAGACACGATAATTAGTTTACAAAGTTCGACACTTCTACCTCTTCTTATAAGAAAAGAAGTAAAATTTGGCAACTTAATTACTACACTAGTTTCTCAATTAAAAGCATCCTAATTTTACAACTTAATCTAAATTAGCACGAAGCTGCAAAATGAATTGGTCATATCAACATTAGATTAGATCCATGTATGTGATGAAGTTTTTTTCATAATTCATGGCAATGTTCCTTATTAATGTGATTTTAACCATTAAATATTAAAGGACTTATTTAAAATATGATATATTAAAAGGACTAAAGATATAGAGATTACTTACTACATGTATGTGACCACAGAAAGAATCCTACCATGGATTTTCGAAAAAGAATGCTATTCAACACGGTTTTCCACGTCCAAATAACCCATTTCCATTAATTTAATAACAAAAAGCATAAATTAAGTACAAAAAAAATTAGAGCTGGCTGGCGGCAGTCAGTCACCGCCCAGTCGCCATCGTTGATCTCTTCCGCCAGCCACCACCACGCCACCATATTCCATACCAAAATCCAAATTAATCCAATCTCCAATCTCCTATCTCCTATAAATTCCCAATCCCGTCCACAATTTCCATCATTCATCCATGGCTTCCACTTCCCATCTCTTCCTCTCCATCCTCCTCCTCACTTCCCTCTCCCCCTCCTTCTCCCAATCTTCCTTCCGCCCCAAAGCTCTCATCCTTCCCGTTTCAAAAGACGCTTCCACTCTCCAATACCTCACCCAAATCCACCAACGCACCCCTCTCGTCCCCACCAAACTCACCCTCGACATCGGCGGTCAATTCCTCTGGGTCAATTGCGATAACTACATCTCCTCTTCTTACAAACCTGCCCGTTGCCGCTCCGCTCAATGCAACCTTGCTAACTCCAAAGCCTGCTCTGAATGCTACTCTCCTGCTCGTCCAGGTTGCAATAACAACACCTGCGGCCTCTCCCCTGACAACTCCGTCACTCGCACCGCTACCAGCGGCGATCTTGGCTCAGACATTGTATCGATTCAATCAACCAATGGGTTTAATCCTGGCAGAAAGGTTTCAGTACCGAACCTACTTTTCACCTGCGGTGCTACTTTTCTGTTGCAGGGTCTGGCTGCAGGGGTTCAGGGTATGGCTGGACTTGGCAGGGCGAAAATTGGGCTTCCATCGCTGTTTTCTGCTGCGTTTAGTTTCGATAGAAAATTCGCTGTTTGTTTGAGTTCTTCAATACGAAAAGATGTTAATGGAGTTGTGATTTTCGGCGATGGTCCTTACGTTCTTCTCCCGAATATCGATGTTTCCAAATCTTTGATCTATACTCCATTGATTAAAAACCCCGTTAGTACAGCTTCTGCGTATTTCTCCGGTGAATCTTCCACGGAATACTTCATCGGCGTAAAATCGATTAAAATCAATGACAAGGTCGTTCCATTAAACACAACATTGTTAAAAATCGACAGCGAAGGAATCGGTGGGACTAAAATCAGCAGCGTAAATCCATACACAGTAATGCAAACATCAATCTACAAAGCAGTGACTGAGACTTTTCTCAAACAGGTGGCGGGCATCCCGAGAGCGAAATCAGTAGCACCTTTTGAGACATGTTTTGACTCAACAAACCTCGGAAGCACTCGAGTTGGACCACCGGTGCCACAAATCGATCTGGTTTTACAAAATAAAGACGTGTATTGGAGGATTTTTGGAGCGAATTCGATGGTGCAAGTGAGTGAAAATGTTGTGTGTCTTGGGATTGTTGATGGTGGGTTGAATCCGACGACTTCGATTGTGATAGGTGGGTATCAATTGGAAGATAATCTTCTGCAATTTGATCTTGCGGCATCGATACTTGGGTTTAGTTCATCGTTGTTGTTTCGCCAAACTACTTGCGCCAATTTCAATTTCACTTCCGTTGCGTAAAACTGCCTGTTTCTGATTTTTGTATTGAGTCTCAAATAAGAAAGGGTTAATTACATTTTGCCCCTTAAGTTAATATGATTTACAAAAACCCTCTATAATATACTTTATGTATTAAGAAACCCAGTTTATTTTAAATTTGGATTTAATGTGTAAATTGTGGATATTTTGATTTGGGCCGAGGATTTAGAGTATGGGCCAGGCCTATGTGATTCGTTGTTTGTAATTGGGTCCGTCTGTTAGGCTATGGCGTGTTTGCTGGTAAGTAAAGAAATAAAGCCCAGGGATATGTGGCCCAATTACTGATCGGCCCATTTAAAAATTGGTCTTAAATTGTGGATTGTAAATATTGGACCAGAAGCTCCATAGATAGATCCAAACAGTACCGAATTAAGAGTACCTATTAAAATTGATGAGAAAAAAGAAGTAATCGAATAGATTGAACTTCTAAAAAGTGAAAAAGTTTTGAATGGGGTATTACATAACTATCAAATTGGCCACTTGATAGCAAAAAGGAGAAAAAGAAATAAAGTTAATGAACACCTCAGATCAAACAAGTGTAATGAGAACTAATTAATTTGATGGTGACATTTTTGAAACAATTATATCCCTCACGTTTCAATGGGTCCATTTTGTGCCTAAATTACCTGAATTCCATAAACTTCACCATTTCTGCCCATTCCTTTTCAATCTCTTGGTTTTTGTTTTTCAATAAACAAGGGAATAGTAAGAAACATAATAATTAAAAATAATATGTTATTTTTACAAATTAATAAAAAGAAATTAATCAAAGAACGCTTAACTTATGTATTTGTTATAATTTAAAAAAGAAATGTTCAAGTCTTCTCTTTTGAGAACTATATTTCGTGTCCTCTTTTTGGTTTTTCTTTTTATATGTTTTTTAAAAGAGAGTTTTAATTTTTAAATGTATGTTCATAAAAGATTTCATAAACTATTATCTTAATTAACATCCAATTAGTTCGATATTATATATGCAATATGCAAAATTTGATTCGCCCCACTAATTTCATTATTCATGTATCACAATAAATTAGATAAATGAAAATTTGCTATATTTCATTGATATGATTCAATATATTTATTGCAACATAATTAGTATTTTAGTTTTTAATAAATGTTGTATTGTAAGTTTTTAATTAACTGTACCAACTAGTATTTGATTATATGAAAAAATTAAAAAAAAAAATAGTTTAATAATAGTTTTAGAAGTTATAAATAAATCGATAATATTAATTAGATCATACTATTTGATTTTAAAAATGATGATATGGAACTAATTCCTTACATAATCAATGGAATCTATAAATAAAATAAGTGTTGAAATAAAAATTGATGTACTAATCTTTATATGTACATTCCCTTTCAATGAAGAGGTGTATCCACCCAAGGTCAAAGGACAGGAAAAAGAAAAATATGTGGTTTCCATTTATTTATTTTACTAAAAAATTATTAAAAATATATGATTTAAGCACAAGTCTTAATCTTTTGTATCCGTGGTATGATTCATCTTCTTATAACTTTATTTTATTTTAGATTCTCTATTACACACATCACATATGAGCATAGATTCTCAACAACCAGCTATTCATACCACAAATTCAAATTAAATATCGCATTATTTCATAAGTGCTTTAATAATTTATTATTTGAATGAATTTTGTTAAAACAAGTTTTTAAGCAACACATGTTGGCTGAATTTTTGACGTAAAATGCTTAAATTATCGTCCTGACTTATTTAATGGGAAGATCGGTTCATTCATCATCAATGAAATCAATTCATCATTAAGCTGTGATATTTTTCAAGAAGATTTTCTGTTCGTGACGTTCATTCAAGATGAGAGTTTAAATTAACAATCTATTGAAGGAATTACACTTTTGCAAAACAAGAACTTGTGTTCGTATTGTTTTGCTTGTTGAGTAATGAAAATCAATTTACAAAAAAGACGTTCTCCACTCGAAGGATTTTCGGTTCAAGGGACGCCAATTCAAGGAAAACTTTTGAAGAATGACGTTTGAATGTTTATTGTTTTATGCGTATTGTTTGTTTGTTTAAGTAACAAGATTCCTACTTTTTACAGGGAGATAGAGGGAACAAGAAGGGACTTGTTTCTTATGTTTCACTATAAGTTTACCATTGTTTCGGTAGCAATAATTAGGTGTGTCCTGACTTGTGTAAATCCGATTGGTATCTGTAAACATTCCATTATAGTGAAATTGTGTTGAAACTGGGCGATGCCTAACAAATGTAGGTGTGAGTACCGAACTGCGTGAACATATCGAGTTAAAATAAGGTATACCAAGACATTCTGTTTCAACACTTAGTGTTTCAGAACATTCTATTCTAACACGTTACTTACTGGACACTTTCAAATTTAATTCCATTTTGATGAATATTTAGTTCTAAGTGATTCCTACTCAAATTTGTTCAATTATAATCATTCAAAAATATAATTAAATTAAATTTCATATTTTTTATAAATATAATATTTATATTACCTATTTAATTGGATAGGGACAGCCCACACATCATAAATATACCTTGAGAAAAAAATAAAAAGATTGATGGGCCTTCTTCTTAAGGCAAAGGCAACCAACCAAAATGAATGGGAGTGACTGCAGCCATAATTGCTACAATTGGACACATTTTCTTTCTTCTCATCCATTTTCATCTTATTTTCAACCCATGCTATGTCACATATAATAGATACTCCAATTCACCATCCTTGTTGGATCCCACTTTTAAACTTATTTCATTACATTGTACATTTTATCTATAAATTAAACTATTTTCCCACTTGTTTTTCTTTTTTGTATGAATTTACTTATAAGTTTAATTTTATTAGTTTTATGATGTGATTTGGACTAAATAAATAAAAGATATATTTCAATACAAATCCTTGAGATTTTCAGAAGGTAAAATTGGACCGCGAACAAGGACGGCTTTGTGTGAAAAAGAGAAATTCATTATGAATCGTGGAGCGATCAACGGTAGATGATCACAAGTCCATTAGCGGAACATATAAGCTACGGTGGATTATCTCACAGCAAATCATATTAGGCTAAAAGACAAGATCCTTGTGGGTCCAGATACCCACATTTCTCGCTAAAGATTCATCGCCTTAAGTGGGTCCACATGCCACGTGCCCAAAACAATATTTTATACGCAAAATAAGAAAAAAATCCCATCTATCCGAAAAGCCAAAATTACTCTTTCTCTTTCCTATAAATCAGAGCCACCATCATGTCGCTTCTAAACCTCCGTGTCCAAGCTTTTCACCATTTTCCTTCAAGAGAGAGAATTTTCTTCCATTTTCTAGCTTCGTTTCTGACATAAATATCTCGCGATGTTAGGAATCTTTAGCAGTTCGATCATGTCGCCGCCGGAAGAGCTTGTTGCCGCCGGTTGCCGAACTCCGTCACCGAAAATCACCTCGACGGCGCTGGTGAACCGATTCCTTGACGCCAATGCCTCTGCGGTGTCGATGCAGATCGGCGATCATGTTCAGTTCGCTTATACTCATCATAACGAGTCCGCGTTGCAGCCGAGGTAAAAATCGAACTGCGACACCGTTTTGTGAGTTTAGTGATATTAATTACTCGCTAATTAAGAATGATAAAGCGGAAAGTACGATTAAGTGATCCTGACTGTTGGATATAGACAATCTATTTGCAAACTGGAAGAGAAATTTCTGGCTTAAAAGATGATCAGTAATTATGCTTATTGAAATCTCCTCGTGAGATTAATCAATTTTTGTATAATTTTAGGTGTAAGATTTACTATTTTAGAATCTCAGTTTTGGATTGATTTAATTTCAGAATTAGGTTGAAGTTTGATAGAGTGAGGTGCGAGAAATTTTAGACTTGTGGATGAGGATCATCAATCACAGTCCAACCTAATTTTCATATCTCACGCATATAAATGATCTTGAAGTAGGTGAAATACAAATCCAAATTGATTGAAATTGAAATTGAAAAATAAATAAATTGTATTTGATTTAATTCAGGGATGGGGGTGAGGGGCCTGAGGTTTATGAGTGACCACAATGTCGGTAGGCCATAATTTGTTAATCCAATTTGATTTCATATATTTCTATTTCGTTACTCAAATCAAGGTCCTTTTCATGGAAAAAAGTAGTTTTCCTTGATTTCGTATAATGCTGTATCTAGTGGATTTCATGTTATCATACTTTTCATGTTGTTTCTTTTTCTAATGTTAACTTATTCAAATGACCCTGGGCGGGAAGAAAGAACAGAATAAGGATAAGGATAACCTAAATTGGATGGAGACCCATATTAGTGGTCCTCCAAACCTTTGGGTCCATTCACTCTTTCAAGACGTTTCTAAGTTATTTTATTCGGGTTTTAGTCAATTTTATCAAAGCTCCTCATTTACGGATGCTGGAATTGACAGATCGTTTGCTGTCAAGGATGAAATTTTCTGCTTGTTTGAGGGGGTGTTGCACAATTTAGGTAGCCTTAGGCAGCAATACGGGCTTGCGAAATCAGCAAATGAGGTGATTTTGGTTATTGAGGCTTACAAAGCTCTTCGTGATCGTGCACCATACCCTGCCAACCATGTTGTTGGCCACCTAAATGGGAACTTTGCTTTCATTGTCTTTGACAAATCTACATCCACCTTGTTTGTGGCTTCTGTAAGTTGTCCATCAGCTGTTAATGTCTTAGTGAAGCTAGTTATTTTGGTCGGACCCTGATGACAATTGGTGTGTGCTAATTCTTGACAGGATCAATTTGGTAAGGTTCCTCTTTATTGGGGAATCACTGCTGATGGATATGTTGCTTTTGCTAACGATGCTGAGTTGCTTAAAGGGGCTTGTGGCAAGTCACTTGCTTCTTTCCCTCAAGGTGGGTAGCTAACCAATAATTTCCTGTCTCTCCAACCAGTCACTGAATGAACATTAGATACAGAAGATTTGGGAAAACTGATGTTGAATTTCGCAGGATGTTTCTTTTCCACGGCTGTCGGAGAACTGAGAAGCTACGAGAATCCTAAGAGTAAGATCACTGTGATTCCTGCTACTGATGAAGAGATATGGGGTGCTACATTCAAGGTAATGTGATAATACAACCACTTGCATCACCCATTACAATTGCACGTAAACTGACACAAACCCGCTTCCTATCTAACAATATGGGGATTCTGTTGAAATTTCAGGTGGAAGTGCCAGCAGTTCTTGCAGCAACAAAGTAAATTTTCCTTCCATACTTCATAATCAAAATAAGTAGGCCAGAGGTTTTCGTTGTCATAAATGATTTGCAGCCAGTGGCAACAACTCTGTTGGTGTTATATTTAGCCTTTGCTCTAGCTTCAACTAATGTAAATTTATGGTATGATGCTGCATTTGCCTGTTTTTGTAATAAAAGTATGTTTTTAGAGTCATTAGTTACCAATAGGTAGCTTCAACCAATGTACAGTACTGTTACCTCTTCCTGTAATAGTAAAGTTTGGATTTTTCAATGGAAAATTTCTCATTAGTTGCAGTCCAACTGAAACATGGATAAATTAAAGTGAAATTTGATGCTAAGTCATTCAGATTGAATATAACATCATTTGTACAACTTGAATTAAATGAGTAAGCGTGGTTTACTTGTAATTAATTTTACAAGGAGCGTGATAATTACTATTGAGTAAATCGAAACCTAATTATTACAATATCAGTATATAATAAAACAAGTCTGCTTAATAATTTGTGTTCCATCTGTTTAGAGTAAAAACAAAAAATTAATAAATAATTTTTTTTAAAAAAAAAATAAGTTAAAAGGTTAGACGGAAAAAGAGTTTGGGATTAAGAACCAAAACTGGCGCCTTTTTGTAGTGGCGGAAGTCGCTGTTTGATTCACTTTCATTTCGATTCACCAAATTTCTAGTTTTTGGTTTTTGATTAATTTTCTAAGCGATTGAAGGTTTGATTTACTGGAATTTCAATTTAATTTGTTTTTGGATTTCTTCTTTTTGTTATTTGTTGGTAATTTCGTTTTGTTTAGGGTTTCCGAATCGGAGAGGAACGAGGAAGCGGAGGAAAAGGTACTGCTTTAGGTTTGTTTAAGGAATAATCTTTGTCTTCGATGAATTTGTTGCTTTTCTGTTTGTATTTGTGCGTTTTTTTGTTTGGTAAAGTT
>JAYMTB010000218.1:0-16549 GCA_036897585.1 Francoa sonchifolia | reverse complement strand
AGGCCAGTCCAGAGCAGACTAAGAAGGCAGCCCTTCCATGTAGTATTCTTCATCACTTATTGCTTTCACTCCAGAGGAAAATTTTACTTGTTCTCAGGTTTCGTAATGTTTGGAACAGCTATTCTATGTTAATCAAGATTCCTTCATGCGGAGGGTCACTGCTCTGCCTTTCATATGTTTGTTTGGTTTAATTCGTCTAGAAGTTGGATAGAGTTTTTCTCTGCAGAATAAAAGCTTGTCAAGCTGTACGTATTTGGTTTTATCTGATCATTTATTTTGCAGTCAAAACATCAACTGATATAGTAACTGTAATCTGAATGTGGTTCGTGTATAATATAATTTTTTAGTGATTGTAGCTGAGTTCCATGTCATCTTTCCACTTCAAATAATGTGAAAGGTTGCTTCCATTGATTGTTGATTGCAAAATGCTAAGATCAGTAGTAGGTTCGAGAAATGTTGTATATGTCCCGAAGTTGTCTCTTCCCTTGAAAAGGAGGTATTGGGTCTGGAGTTAGAGTTTCGTGCTATAAGGGTTTTTGTATATCTTTTAAGACTGTTGTGTTACACCGACATTGATCAGAAACTGAGAACAATAGTTTCATCGTGTTAGTCTCTCTTTCAATCCTGTATACTTCACTCACATATACATTGCATTTCAGACAAACTCATTTTCTAGGCATCTTGATTTGTAATAATCCATCACTATAACCTACCGAGCATAGCTACGCAACAATCTTGGAATAGCTTCTGTTAAAGTCGATAATCTTGGAATAGCTTCTGTTAAAGTCGATAGGAATTCATTGGGCACACAACATGCCTGAAGCACCCATCCATCCATCATCAAGTACCATCGGATGGCTATTACAGATCAAGTGGTGAGCATCATGAAAAAAATACCTTTTACTTTTAAGAAAAATTTCGAACTGAACTGAACAACACGAAAAACTCATGTAAAACTACTGGCTCAATCGAATCGAGATTTAGGTCATCATGTGATAATGGGATAACCATAGTGACTTAGAACATGATGTGTTTGAAAGTAGGTAAAGTTTTTGATGACATAAAAAAAATTAGGTCATGAGATTGATACTATGAATGAACTCACCCATGAGCTCCATATATTTTGTCTTCCACATTATTTGATTCTTAGCTCACTATTTTCACACTTTTCCTTTTTTATAAAACAACACATTTTTAGCCACCACACCAATTTTTTAATTTCGTCCTTACCCTTTTTCCATGTCTTTTGTTATCTTTTCTTCCGTCATTTTCAACTGAAGTAAGCTTTAAACCATTATTTTGGTCTCTTTAACTTTCAAAGTTGTACATTAAATACATATTTTATATGGTGCTTCTTTTATGCATTAATTTCATTTTCACTCATCCATTATTTCAGTCACCCTTTATTTCAAAATATAATATGAACCTAATAGTTTGTAAGTTAGAAATAAGTACCGTTCTTACATCATTCATATAAAATATGTAGATAGGTTATTTTCGAAAGAATAGTAATAAAATATAATAAGACAAGTAAAAAACAATAAGGTGAAGTTTAGGTTTTTCATTTCTAGAAACAGGATTTTCGTCGTAGATCCATCTACATAGAACGAGTCAGATTGTAAGATTAGGGTAAAAGAAACAATCGTCATTGATTACTATAAAGTTTAGAATTTCGAAGGCTAAAAGGGCATGAATATATTAAATTTGTGAGCAACAATTTCATGTGAGAATAATTTTTGGTCATGACTAAATATATATATATATATAATTAATGGCCATTTGATTTACATCTAGAAGACAATTAATTATATTTAGGTTTTCTTGAATGTTGATTATGCTTTTTTTAGGTATTATGTAGGAAAGCATTTTCCATTTTATTGTTTAATTTACTTTGGCTAAAATACCCATTTGCTTATTTTGCTTTGTATTTATCTCCACCAGCTTTCTTTATTATATTATACCCTTATTTTGTAGATAACATATGCTTTGCGCACCACTACTTTCCATTCCCTCATCATTTCGCTTAAAGAAATTTATTTTTTAGATTTCAAAAATAGGCTACTACTTTTTTCATTTTCATAGTTAATACAATTTATCAAGTCGTCAGTTAAGTTATGCTATATTTTATTATAAGAAAATAATATTTCAAATACCTAATTTTTCGTTTCAGTATTACTTAGAATAATTTTGACAGAGTGTTTTCAAGATTTCAAATGAATTTATATAAATTCTTTACTCACAAAATTTCTAAAACATTTTATCGAAATTTCATAATCACTACTCATAAATCAACTCTAAACCTATCCAAAAACACTCAACAAGAAAAAGTCCTAGAAATATTGCCAAAATTACTCTATATCATCAAAATAAAAACAAAATTTGCTTAGGTCAAATTTGTCATCCAATTCAATAATTTTTCTTTTTCAAAACAATTAACTATATAAAATAAAAAAATTGATGACCTAAACTAAATTTTCTGTACTTTATAATAAAATAATTAGACTAAAAAAATCCACTAATCACAAACACTTAAACCTACCCACTAAGTCCTAAAAACTTTATAAAATAATTTTTTATTTAAAATTAATTAAAGTAAAATATAATTATGAAAACCGTCATTACGTTACCCATGAAATTTCCTGTGGCAATTTTTTGAGAGTCAAAAAAAAATTTGTCTGGAGGAATATTCAACTTTGGTAGATTTTGAATTTGAATTTATGATTCTTGTAACATACTGAATTTATTATAATTAATTAATTAGTAATTGGCTTTTTTCTTAATTATAATTAATTAATTTTGTGATTAGTTTAATCAAGTTATTGACCCTACTTAACTGACATCCCACGTGTATCTAAGCTATCGGGATTTTGTAATATTCAAAATCAAAAATGAAGTGAAACATCGTGTTTGAGATTTCTTTATGTCTATGTACTATGAAGTCAGTTGGTATATACTGTGTCAACATGTGCTTATAAATATGATATCCATTTTTTTAAAATTTAAATTTTGTATTTTCAATTTGATTTTTCATTCTAAATTAATTACAAATTAATTTTTATGTTCAAAAAAATGATTATAACCCAATACTTTAGTTGGATTTTAAATTGGCTCTAATTACATTTAAAATTATTAGTCTAGAGCATGTAAATAATTACTATAATTATTTTTTACATAATATGAAAACAACTTCAACTGATTAATTTTTCATATTCTATGAATCTAGAGAGATCCTCACCACAAGGTATGAGGGACATGGATGCAGGGAATAAAAACCTGTGCTTTAACTGATTAATTTCATATAATTGGGCCCCACAAAAAGTCTGGTCCAATAAGTTCCGGAATCAACGTTTGTCTTGGCCCAAATGAACTGACGAGATTCCTGCTTCCTATCAGATTCTGCCACGTCTCCCATATTCCCCTTTCTCGTGAACATCAAAATTACTAAATTACCAAAATGCCCTTCTCCGTAGCATTTTATCCTCCTCGTAACTGTCGAATTAGAATCTACCACGTGTCGGAATCTCACGCATTATCATCATCCAAATTATTATAATACCTTGATTTAAATGAATAATTACATATAGTGTGAATCTAAAATACTATATTTGAGGTAGTATAACTCAAGTTTCAAATAGATTTAAATATTACAACTTTTTTCTTTAACAAAATATTGACCTCTCCCATACAAATATAGGCATAGGCAAATGATTAGGTGTTTAGTAGAAAGAAATATTGGATTGTTGAAGTCAAACAGTCAACTTCCTTTTAGTTACGGGTAAAAGAAGAATGTTCCTTTTCAACAATTAGTCGCCATTGTACACCCAACATCATTCATGATTCTCCAATTTTGTTTTTATTTTTTTAAATAATCTTAATATTTCAATTTTCTTTTATGTTCACGGGTTGGATCAAATGTATTATTTATTTTGGAAGAGTCTGAAATACTCTTTTAATAACAATATATATATTCTCTACTATTCTACTTATTTAAGTTTATTTTTTGTTTTGTGTTTGTACAGATGCAAAATCGATTTTTAAGACATAGTTTATTCATTTTGAAAAGTTTTATTATTTTATTTTTAGTTTTAAAAGGGTATTTTGGGAAAATAAAAATAGAAGCACGCAAGCTATGGCGTTATAATGGATTCCATATTGATGGCTGCCTTCATTTCCATCGACATAAATACACCTTGCCTAGTTATAACCCAACTCCTATATAAACTTTTCAAAAAGCAAGAAACATTCATTTATTTAGAAATTAACACACAAGACGAATTATTGTAGTAATTTATTTAATTTGTGAAAATGAATAAGACGAGGGAGTGACAAATATTTCAACAATCTTGTACGTTCTTGTAGTTACGTGTGATTTGCGCGTCAATAGAAAGAACATTTCGATTTTTCTTTTACATTTTTTATTTTTCAATTAAAAAAAATCATCAAAATTGTAGATTCTCTCGGGGATAAGGTTTTGATGTTTACCTTCCTTTTCTGTCCTTGTTGTCGCCACCTCCTTTTTCTCTTCTCCCGCTATTTTCATTTTCTCAATTCCTAATTATAAACTAAATTTTAATTTTACCATATTGGTAATATTTAATTGCCAATAAATATTTTTGTGATTATTGAATTTAGTCTTTATAACTCAAATTAATATGTAATTACAGGGAAACCAAATTGGCAAATGCATGAATTTACAAATGAACTTATATAGTTAATCAAAATGTATTTTACTTAAAATAGTAAAAAATATATATAAAAAGACAAATAAGAAATTGTGAAATACTTCCAACAAAATGAAGTAAAAGAAATGAAAATGATTAACAAATGTTTAGTTATTATGAAAATTGCAATTAATTGTCCATCTGTATAAAGGAACAACCAAATATGTGGCAATATTAGAGCCGTTGGATTTAAATCCTACCAAATCACAGGAAACTTCGAGTTAATTTCCTCAAACATTACCTCGTCAACGTCTCACGATAATTTAACAATTACGCTATTTTGCATATCCACGCGGCAACTCGACGCTGCTTCATCCTTGCTAAGGGAATCTGTAAACGTAAGGGGAAATAAAAATAAATAACTTGTAAAAAAAAGAAAAACAGGATATTTCTTTTGGTATAAATATTTGGATGCACCTGGGACAAGTAGTATTAATGGAAAACTGATTAAAATTACCACCAAGTGTTACATAATTATAGCTTAAAATTGTGGGCCCATGGAAATTTTATATAATTCGGCCCAACCGAGTGGCCCACCAGGCCCAACTAGCCATCCTTTCGCCCTATATAAAGGCGCATCGCCGCTCGTGCAATTCTCGCCAGTTCCAGTTTCGTGAATCATTTTCTTTCAAAGAGAGAAAATAGATCCAACCAAACCCTAGCTGTTTTTCTTCATTTTCCGGCCTGATTTCCGCTGCCTTTACCCGAAAATCTTCGCTATTTCTCACCTTTTGTTGAATTTGTTTAGTGTGTGATTAGATCTGTATGGTGTGGATTGATTTCGCGGCGTAATTTTTGGTTTCGATTTGGATCTGGTTGTGATTTTTTTGTTTTTGATTTGAGATTCTTCTTCTGAGTGGTTAGGTGTGGGGATTTCTGTGTTTTGTACGGGGAAGAGAGAGGGTGGTTACCGGTTCGATAGTTTTTCTTACTGCTTCTTTTGAGGGGGTAGCCGGGGCCTCGGCCTCGGCGGGTTCTAACGCCCCCAGATTCACAAACTATAGGGAACAAAATTTGACATCGCTAACGTTTTTGTTTTGGTTTTAATTCTTTTGTATTTGATTTAGTTTAAAGAAATCTACGCGCAAGAGATGCCGGCCCTGGCTTGTTGCGTTGATGCTGCTGTTGCGCCTCCCGGCTACGCTTTTGCCGGGGATAGCTCTCTTCTTGCGCCTGTTCCATTTTCAGGCGTACCTCCGGCGATGATTTCTGATGCCGCCGCCGCCGCCGCCGCTGCGACGGCATTCGTGGATAATACTAGGTGGTCTCCTTCCATGTCTGCTGATCTGTATAAGATTGATGGATGGGGTGCTCCTTACTTTTCGGTGAGCTCATCAGGCAATATCTCCGTTCGTCCGTACGGTGCGGATACTCTGGCTCACCAGGAGATTGATCTTGTCAAAATTGTGAAGAAGGTTTCGGATCCGAAATCTATGGGTGGGCTTGGTTTGCAACTACCTCTCATTGTTCGCTTGCCTGATGTGCTGAAGAATCGGCTTGAATCTCTTCAGTCGGCGTTTGAATTTGCGATTCAGTCGCATGGATATGAGGCTCACTACCAGGGCGTTTTTCCTGTGAAATGTAACCAGGATCGGTTTGTTGTTGAGGATATTGTGAAGTTCGGATCCCCATTTCGGTTCGGATTGGAAGCTGGATCTAAACCTGAGCTTCTTCTAGCTATGAGCTGCTTGTGCAAGGGAAATCCAGAAGCTCTTCTGGTTTGTAATGGTTTTAAGGATGCAGAGTACATTTCGCTTGCCTTGGTAGCGAAGAAGCTTGCTTTGAACACAGTGATTGTGCTTGAGCAAGAAGAGGAGATTGACTTGGTTATTAATTTGAGCAAGAAGCTCTGCATTCGTCCTGTGATTGGCATGCGAGCAAAGCTGAGGACAAAACATTCTGGTCATTTCGGGTCTACTTCGGGTGAGAAAGGGAAGTTTGGACTCACAACAGTACAGATTTTGCGCGTGGTGAAGAAGCTTGAACAAGCGGGAATGCTTGATTGCTTGCAATTGCTGCATTTCCATATCGGATCTCAGATTCCTTCCACAGCCTTGCTGGCCGATGGTGTGAGCGAGGCAGCACAGATCTACTGTGAATTGGTCCGTCTAGGTGCCCACATGCAAGTTATTGACATTGGAGGTGGTCTGGGTATTGATTACGATGGATCAAAATCCGCAGATTCTGATATTTCTGTTGGGTACGGACTTGAAGAGTATGCAGCTGCTGTTGTTCAAGCTGTTCGGTTCATTTGCGACCGCAAGTCTGTTAAGCACCCAGTGATCTGCAGTGAAAGTGGCAGGGCCATTGTCTCTCATCACTCAATTTTGATCTTTGAGGCTGTTTCTGCTAGTGCATACCGTGCACCTTCAATGACTTGGGCTGGGCTTCAGTACTTTGTCAAAGGGCTTTCAGAGGATGCTCGCACCGATTATGGGAACTTATCAGATGCAGCATTTAAAGGCGAATATGAGACTTGTCTGCTCTATGCTGATCGGTTGAAACAAAGATGCGTTGATGAATTTAAAGAAGGGTCTGTGGGTATTGAACAACTTGCTGCAGTTGATGGGCTCTGTGATTTGGTTTCGAAGGCAATCGGAGCATCTGATCCAGTTAGTACTTACCATGTCAATTTATCAGTTTTTACCTCGATTCCTGATTTCTGGGGTATTGGGCAGCTGTTCCCAATAGTTCCTATTCATCGTCTTGATCAAAGGCCTGGAGTTAGAGGTATTTTATCAGATCTAACCTGTGACAGTGATGGGAAGATTGACAAGTTCATTGGAGGGGAGTCCAGTTTGCCCCTACATGAATTGGAAGGTGATGGTGGTGTTTCTGGTGGCGGTAGTGGGTACTATTTGGGGATGTTCTTGGGTGGAGCCTACGAGGAGGCGCTCGGTGGAGTTCATAATCTGTTTGGTGGACCAAGTGTGGTTCGGGTATCACAGAGTGATGGACCTCACAGTTTTGCAATTACCCGTGCTGTGCCTGGTCCTTCCTGTGCTGATGTTCTCCGAGTGATGCAGCACGAGCCCGAGCTCATGTTTGAGACACTCAAGCACCGTGCTGAGGAGTGTGTTCAAGAGGATGATGGTATGGCTATTGCCTCACTGGCGAACAGCCTTGCCAATTCTTTCCACAACATGCCTTATCTGGGAGCAACAGATTCTTGTTGCTTGAATGCTATGAATAACAATGGGTTTTACTATTGCAATGAAGATGAATACTGTTCCACTGTTGATTCTGCAGCTGCTGAAGATGAGCAGTGGTCTTATTGCTGTGCTTGAGACTAGTCTCTGCATTCCCATAATAGTTTATGGTCTGCCTTTGAGGACTTCTGTTTTTTAATTTCATGTTCATTTTTCAATTTCCTATGTTAATTTTTATGTAGGCAAATTTTCTGTTAATTTTTCATTTTTCCTTTGGTCTGTGAGGTAAAGTGAAACCGAATCCACAATATGTAAATTCGGGTATCTACTTTCCTCTTTTAGCAGACTTCCAGAATTTTAGATAAAATGAGTTCTTTTTTTCAGTGGCTTTCATCTCTTCACAGTTCTTTTGGCTATATACATTTCTTTCGAATTGAATTGTTGCTTTCTCTTTATTCATTCGTGATCCTGTGTAGGCCCTTTCCGGGCTTTCGGTTGTTTCGGCTGTGGTTCCAGTTGGACCATCATTCAAAGAAAAATACGAATTTGGTCAGTCAGGCAAAAGTTGGAGAAATTAGATTCTCAAATCATGTTTGTGGGGTATGCTTGTTTATATTTTGTTTTGGTGTTAACATGTTGCTGGCTTCCCCTGCTAGCATTTTTTGACCTAAAAATATCAGGGATTGACTAATGGTTGGTGTGTGATTAACTTGTTTTTAATTTTGGTTTGAATTAGATGTGAACTATTGAAGTTATGTTAGCTGTTATTTGGTTACTCAGATAAATATGAAGATTGCTTCATGGCGAAGAGAGTCGAGAGTTTGCCCACGACCACAAATTTTGTGTGTTTGTAGGATGTCTCAAAACATCATGTGGCTAAGATTGGTAGCAGTATAGGATAACATATGTGAAGCTGATGCTTTTGCCTTGTAAGATACCAATCTTCTGATCTTTTTGTTGCTGCAATTTATGAAGTTGGAAACTTTTAGGCTTGATTTGGTTTCTAGCAGGCATAACGTGCAAGTTTGAATTGTCACAACCTTGAATACTTACAACCATGCAATTTGTTATGCAAAACGTGATATGGAATTTGGACATACCCATGAATTTTTAGTTGGATAAAGTAGAGATCTTCGGAATGTTATTGTCATCCAACTGGGTAAATACATGATTTGTAACTATAGGTTTGATTTGTTTGCTCTTATCTCTTCATGTTTTCTTGCTTTTACTCTGTCTGCTTTGAATGAAAGATCACGAGTTTGCATCGATCAACAGTTCTTTCTTTTACCCTTTCGCATATTATAGAGTATTTTGCTTAAAGATTTATGATTTTGTGTTGCAACTTTTGACTTTGATGCTTTGGTTTTTTACCCTTTAGCATGTTGTGGATTTTTCTTTAATGGGTGTCTCCATGCTGATCTGCAGTATCTAGTTGAATTGTGGAAGATTTACAACGATATGGGATGAAGCAACATTTGCAGAAATCAAGGTAATCTCATTCTGTTTTCTAATGAAATAGACCACTCATGACACCTGCTAAAAATTCAGAGGATGAGATTAAATCCAATCTCAAAGACCCATGTTTGAGATTGGATCAATTTAGTAAAGAGAGACATTTCAACAACACAAGTTGATCTCATCTGACCATCTAACTTTAGACCACACCCATAAAAAAAACACCCATCTATTTGGACTCTTACTAGATGAGTCATCTTTCTACAAAACTATATTTATATATAGGAGTTCATCATCCATTTGCTTCCCTTGGTAGAATTGTCATTGCAACCTTTTTTGTCTAATAATAAGTTTATTGCATGCAACTTGCAAAATTCGTCAGTAGAGGTGGTAAAACAGGTCAACATTTATATAGTATGACTCAGTGTCAAACGCTAACAAAATTGATTCACAGGAAGTTCTAGAGAAATAAGAAAACACAAATCAACCAATGCGCACAAATGACTAATATAAATGAGCAGAAACCATTGTCAGGATTGAATACAGACCTCGTCTTACTTCCCCCGATCACAAAAATATGACTGCTGAATATTTTTTCAAGTGTTTGACACATTCTAACTGAATATGAATAAGCAGCAAGTGTTGTCGTGTCATTCATCAACTCTTTGACGAAAGGATGGCTTTTAGTGCATCTTTCACGTATGAGTATTTGAATGGGAAACCTAACTCTTTGGCTCTAGTAGGAACGACCCTTTGCCCTTCCAAAACCTACGATGAGATCAATATTCGTGTTTTAGCTCAAAAATGTTAGAACAAAGACAAGGCACAAAAAACACTAAAGATACTTTTCTTACCACAGTAGCACCTTCACCAAGGACGGCTTTGAGGGCAAACTCGGGTACAGGCAGCCATGATGGTCGGCCTAATACCTTTCCCAAATGTTCACACATCTCTGATAATCGAACTGGGTTTGGTGCAGTTCCATTGATAACTCCTGTTATTCGAACTAGCAATTTGAGTTGATTTGTTGAACTTGAGTGTTCCAAGAAAATTATGGATATGGTTATTACCTTCATATGAAGGATTTGATAAAGCCTCGTATATTAAGCTGACTATGTCATCCAAATGAATCCAGGAAAACCTGCACAGTTACGAGTTTGAAGTTATGGCAGAGAAACTAAACATTAGAATCATGATCCTATCTTTCAACAAATATTTTGTCCTCTTCGGTAAATTCAAAATGATATCTTGTTCTTATAGTAGCAGACAAGTGTTAAAAGCAATTTTCTCGAAACAAATGAATTGAAAACTATACCATTGTTTTCCAGAGCCCAAAGGTCCCCCGGCAAACACCATAAAAATAGGGATCATTTTAGCTGTCGAGGTGCAGAGATGTAAGCATGTATATCCATAAATCAAACGAATTACCAAAAAAGATGAAATACGGCATATACCTAAAGCACCGCCATCTTTCCCAAGAACTACACCAATCCGAATACGTGCTAATCTTACATCCTTATTTACTTTGAGGGCCGCTGATTCCCATTCTCTGCAGACCTGAACATATGTAGTACATTAATCGAGCAATCATAAAAAACACAAATGTCAAGAGAAACTAAATCATAATATTATTAGCATTCGAAAAAGTAATTTGTTACCTCGGCCAAGTAATCATTTCCAGATGGACTTTTCTCATCAAAAATTTGTGTTTCGCTGCTGCCTAAGCATAACGACGAAAATCAGAAGGAAATTTAAGTAACTATTGATCAAGAAGCATGTAACAAGAGCAGAAAAAGTTGAATAACATCGAACCATAGTAACCAACAGCTGTTGCGCTAACCAAGACTTTCGGCCGAATTCCATCTGGTGAATTGTTTATTAGATCTACAACCTTCACCAATCAATTTATACGATCAGGTGAACAACCAGCCGAGTAGAAACATAGATACTTGTCATTTTTGCAACGATTATGATTGATTAAAAAATGTAAACCTTTGAGGTGACTAGAATCCTGCTTGACTTGATCTCTTTCTTGACCTGAAAACGTGAAAATGTTATTTTTGTCACAGGGTATTACAGATAAACTACATTCTCATGATCTCTCTGCTACAGGAATTTGAAACAACTTATTTCGGAATTATAAAATCACGGTGATTTTACCAAATTATTGAACTAAACAATCTTCATTAACGCATTTGTTGTACTAACCTCAGGAGACCATCTAGTACTTATGGGCATTCCTGCCAAATTCACAACTGCATTTGAACCTTGGAGGCAGTCTTTCCACTCTGGTTCGTCTGCAATCACGATTCCTGGAAAATCTTTGACTGCAAAATGCAAGGACATAATTCAAGATATAAGCAAAAACGTGATATCATAATGCAAGGACATGATTCAAGATATATGCACGATTGAAGCAAATGAGTTTTCCCATTAGCAATTCAACTACTATTTATTATATATTACAAAGTTGAGATTTATACACACATGCTTATTCATTACCTTCTTCTTACCCGGAAAAATTAACTCGGCATTTGATTTAGAGCTTGTCAAGACTTGAACATAATGGTTTCCTGCAGTATCAAGTGCACAAAAAAGGAAGAAAACTACGTTACAAAACACATACACATACAAAGTAATTTTCAGTTATATGTAGAATTCATTGTGAAGAAACCATCACCTGCATATAGCCTTTGCACCAATCTTCTACCAATAAAACCAGTGGCTCCCGTAACTGATACTGTCATTTGATTTGCCTAAAACCCACAAAAAACCGTGAGGATGCAAAGGGAAAATAACCCAAAAGAACATTTATATGACAATCTAGTATCTATGAACCACCTCCATTTATGGCCGATGAAAGTGTCCTAACTGGGTAGCTTAATAGGTTCGCCACCGACAAGGCAATGCTTAAAAACCAAATGTTACTCACATAGACTACATTGATGATTGAACATCCATAATAAGCCATGAAAGAGCCTAAATCTATATAAATCTTTGTGTTCCCAATTGTTTCACATTTCGACAATAGATAACCTATTAGATCCAATGTTCACAACAACAATAATCTATTTTCACACTTCTTACAATACTAACAATCTGTGAAATCCCCATATCAACAATGCTACTAAAACCTAAAATTGGGATGTCAAAATTGCACAATGAAAGCTCAGGACATACAGATTACAGCAATAAAAAACATAACCATTACTCAAAAACCATGAAACTCTAAAATTCACACACAAACTCAAATACCCATTAAAGTTAAACAACATCAAATACCTTCTGGGATTCATCAGAAGCACAGAAAACCCCAAACTTCTTTGACGAATTAGTACTGATTGAAAAGCTTTGAGGGATATGAAGAGAGGTAGAAATGGAGGTTGCCCATGTTAAAGAACTAGCTCTGCAAACCTCCATTAGTGGATTCAACAGCAAAACACTCTCCTAGATGTGGGTTTCTTGGCTCAAAGGTGTTTGATTTGGAGGCCAAGCAACCAAAGGCCATAATATCTTTTTTCAGTCTCAACTCAATGTATTAAAACCCAAAACCATATCCATCACCCATTTTTTCACTACATTTTTTTGGGACCATTTTCTCTTTACCATTTCTAAAATTAATCAATTTTTTCACATACGAGTCTAAGAAATATGTAATTTTTGAAATCTTTGAAATTATGTTTTTAGCACAGAAAATTGATAATATTACGTGTCAGATCATAGATATTAGGTCAAATTATCAAACTAAAAAAATCAAGGTGACCCAAAAAGTACTTTTAACTTAAAACTCATTTCTTGTTACTTTTAATTTGCTCAAAATCATTTATCACAATCACTAATCACACATAAAAATGTCATAATTTGTCACTTTCAAATTTTTTAAAACAAATATTCGTATTAATATGTAATATTATTATTCCAATTTATTACATTGGGCTCTAGCTCGGCCCATGATTAAACTTTTAATGGGCCTGGACCAGATTCGGCCCAATGCGTTGCCCCATATTATAGCCATATTGATAGTCCACTCTCCTACAGTCCAACTGTCGGGGAGAAAACTTGGGAG
This sequence comes from Francoa sonchifolia, assembly GCA_036897585.1. Lineage (NCBI taxonomy): Eukaryota > Viridiplantae > Streptophyta > Magnoliopsida > Geraniales > Francoaceae > Francoa > Francoa sonchifolia. The sequence continues at coordinate 3,158 of JAYMTB010000218.1, read as the reverse complement.
AGAAAAATGGCGATTATGCAATGGTGCGGAGCTATGGCGAAGCGAGTGATGACGAGTCAGCGACCAGCTTTCACTTCATCGACGTTATGTGCAGCGGCAGTTGCACCTTTAGCGCCGATCGTGTGCGGGAGAGGAGATAAGAAGACGAAGAAAGGGAAGAGATTCAAGGGAACTTTTGGGAACTCAAGGCCAAAGAAGGAGAAGATGATTGAGCGGATCAAGGATAAGAACGAGGTTCCTAGGTCTACTCCTTGGCCTCTCCCTTTCAAGCTCATCTGATTCAAAACCCTGTTGTGGTAACTGTTGTGTTTGGTTTAGGGTTTTATTTTGTCATCACAATTGTGTACACTTGATTAACATGAAGTATCAATTGATTTCCTTTTTCAAGGTTTTTGCACCTGATTGTGTTTCACAAATAAGAATATGTCAATTTGTGGAGAATGTGGTGATGTTTGTACTCTTAGCTCATTTTGGTGCCTAGGGATTCCATGGGGCTGTGTTTGATATCTCAAAAATGTAGGATAATGTGATAAATTAAGGAAACAATTGCGAGGCATGCTTTTCGCTGGGTATAGAAAATTATGAGATGGATATATATACTTATAAGGTTGCATTGTTGCTGTTAGAAATGAGCCAAAGGTTGAGTTCAGAGTTCCTCTTCAAAAGCATTCTAGGAGGTAGATTGACAAGACAAGAAAGCAAAAAATAGTAACTTGTTTTTGTTGAGAAATTGCTTGATTATATTATCTAAATTACCTTCTATAGTTAGTAAAATCACCTTGAAAAATAGTTTCAAAGCTATAGGCTGTCGGCTGATTTATTAAAGAATACTTTATATATGTTAATGGTACTGCTAAAAAGAATGCTGTTGATTTTGTTTCACACTGAGATTGAAATTGGAAACTAGGTGTGGCTGTTTTTCATGAATTATCATCCAGGATTGTTATCAAGTAGAGTATTTGTAAGTTGGGAACATGTTTCTGCCACAAGAAAATTTGTGGGAATGTGGAGAGATTTTCACTAGGCTGAAGGGATAACAAGAAATCAATGGGAATAGGCATGTGATGAGTAAATCATGATAAATTTTTTGCCTGAGTTCATGCATGACAAGTATGTGGTGATTAAAAATGTCCAAACAAACGAAACTATGTGCCTTTCATGTGTGTGCAGCTAGATTTAACTTGTATGATCTCTCCAAAGGAATTACTGAAAACCCAGTAAAGCTATATAACCGTCTCTGTTTTTGCTTAATTAGATTCTGGTAGTAAGCATTCCTTATATTTTATTGGGATTACGAACTGAGTTAGGATTCTCGGATGGATCTACTGCTACTGAACCTGTGTCAACATGTTTAAGTCTCCGTGTCATCCTCGCTACTATCTTGATGACAATGAATTTTACTTTGTATCTTTGAATCTATCAAATGACATACCACACACATCACCATGGACAGCATGCAGGAGTATACCCAGAAATTATCTAGACTCAGACAAGTTAAATTGTAAACTTTATCATATGCTAACCTATAGTCAAGATCAGGATCTTAACGAGCAGATGCAGGATTGCATGTAGTGATCGGATCTTCTTCAGTGTTTGCCTGTTTTGCTTCATAAGAATCCATTGCAGGTAGGTTTTGAGAATAACCAGCTTCATCCTACTCATTGTTCAGTTATGTTTCTGGGAAGGAACAGAGTATTTAGAAGCTGAGTTTTCCTTTACAAGGAAATTGTAACTTCGCTCATGTATACAACATTTGTGATTTATGTTTAATTTAAACTCTTTTGTGATTTTCGTTTTATTCGATTTAGGTCTCTGATTGTGGTTTTAGTTCGCACTTAATTCAAACTTATGGGATTGATTCTGTAGGTGAATAATTAAATATTGCGTTATGGATATGAAATATTTTACAATAAATATGGAAAAAAGTATTACACTAGGAAAGTTAAGCAGGATGTGGCACATACTAAAATAGGCTTAATTACTTAAAATCTAAAAAGACCATAGACCCCACAAGCCCTAATCTAAAATCATCATCTTCCCAACAGAAACCCTAATTCTATTTCACAGGAAACAAATGGAAACTTCTTTCTTGTTGGGTTATTTCACTGAACCCGGACCTTTATATGGCCCACACATTCAGCCAATATTTTGTAGTCCGGCCCATGGTAACCAAATCTGACTGACCGGGTCTATCTGAGGATGAAATTGGGTGTTTTGGATTTACTACGAGAACAGGTCATGTAGCCTCAATCATGTTTCTTGTTTCAATTGTTGTTTCGGGTTTTGGTTGGTGGTGTGATACCCTAGTATTGTCCAAGGAATAGACTCAACTTCATTCGGGTTATCAACACATCCATCATGGATCGTTGAGAATGCCAAAGAAATGCCAGAATACATTTATCATTCATGATGAATTTCATCTTAGTTTTGTGTTATAAAAACTGGAAGGTTTGTATCAAAATAACGAATTCGAAAGAACAACCCAATAATACACCACCATGGATGACTCAGCATCTCAACAAGACTAGCTTTATAGGTTCCATTTTCCCTTTTGTTCAAATAAAAGAAAGCGAAATGCCGACCTTGATCATTATCTTATACGCCATTAGCCATAGATCAATCCAATCCGTATCAATAACAAAATCATTAAGTTCATATCCGAGTAGATCATGCACAAAAAGAAATATATTCGGGTTGGAGAATACATTTCATCCTTCCACAAACCATAATGCAATGCTCGGCAGGTTTAGCAGTAAATAATTACAAATCGAAGAATATAACTTGCCTAAGGCTTTCAGCAAAACTTCGACGATGACATTATTATAAATATCCCACAAGAGAGAATGAGAAGATTAAAACACTAACCTATTTTGTACTGGGAATAGATGCTGATTTTAGTCATTGTCTTCTCGACCATAGTCATATATTATCTCAATCTGCATTAACACCAAAATTTTGGAAATGTGCAAGAAGAAACAACATGAGGCCGATTAAAAGCTTAGTTTGCAAGCATTGAGTTTCGCACAGAGTAGTACACTGAAAATAATGTACAAGTAGATATTGTAATAACAAATTTACCCCATCTGGAGGAGTCGGATTTCGAGTGAATTTAGAACCACCAGGAGCCCAAGGAACTGTTCACCAAAATGTTAAATCAG
>JAYMTB010000217.1:0-16550 GCA_036897585.1 Francoa sonchifolia | reverse complement strand
CAAACTTGAAGAGATTATCAAACTCTGAACGCTTGTTAAGTGAGGTCCTGATTCATTTTCCTAGGATATGATAGCGGGTGGTTGAATAGGGTGTCAATGGTTTAGCATAAACTCACATTGTATAAGAGATATATTTTACTTTATGCTCAATTAGAAAGAAAGATGAAAAAGACATTCTCGCCATTTAAGCAACTCTTCTTGACATTGGGATGATATAGGAGGGGATCTAAATAGCCATACACAATTGTCTAACATGATATACTCTCTGATTTGCTTGAGACAAAGAAAGAAAAATATTGAAGTTAGGTAAGCACCTCACCAGTAGCTTTCCCTTTTGACCACATAATTGGAATTTCTAAAATCCTCTCAAATAGCTGCAAAAAACAAAAAGAAAATGACAAACGACCGAAGCCCATAAATAATATGCACTTCATTCACTGGAAAAATACCAAAGCATTATATATATATATATATATTAGATTCACCATATACCTTACCGGAACAAAGAGGTTCGCAACTTTTAAATTGGCATGCCATTTTTGCTCAATTGTATCCACAAAAACATCTGTAGACAACCAGCCACCATCTTCTGCTATCGCATCTGATCTCCACGTCTTACAGTGTCCACTCAGTTGTACATGCACACGAGCATATTGATTTTGAAACTTCACATATCCATTGACATTTTCCATTTCTCTACATAGTGTGCATTGAATTCATAAATGCTAGAACTTGGGATAGATAGTTTGCATCAAAGACTGCACTACTTTTATTAGAGGCAGTCGACAACATATAAACAGAAATGCAGGAGAGAGAGTTTTATTGCACGAAGATAATGGTAATTAATGTAATAAAAGGGCTCTCACCTAGACTCTATGTCACCATATGCAAGTAGCATCAGTGTTCCACCTTTGAAATGAACAGAATCCAGTGTCACCGGAAGCATCTTCTCCATGCCTTCAGCCGGCACTATATCTACTCCATCTACAATTTCTGCAACAATGTCTTCAACTTTTGGACCCAATTTTGACCTTATTTTTTGAACGATGCCACTGAGAAGATAAGATAGCTGCTCCCCAACATTTCTAGAAAAGGAAGGCAAGTCTGTTTCCAAGTTCAAAGCCTGTATGGGATATGGATGGTCCTTTACAAGCAAAGGGTCATGCTTTATAGAGTTTGAATTTTGTGACATATGACCTTGCTGATACTCAGATACATTGTCATCTATATCTCTATTTACAACATCAACTCCTAAGTCCTCATTTTTCAAATTACATCCATCATTATTACCATCTACTTGAACGTTACTAATAGATGGCAAACTGTCACCAAATGCTTTAATTGCATTAAGTCTGCCTATAGTCTGAAGAAATGGATCACAAACATAATTGAAACTACCAATAAGACCTTTAACATTTTCATTTACTTTGGGTGGCTGAACTCTTGAACCTTCGTGTTGTTCGCCATTCTGGCTATCAGAGGTCCAATGTCCTCTCCCAGTACTTCTTATACAAGTGTCAGGATTAGTATCAACCTCACTTCTCACTGATAGGGACTCAGGTGTCTTACTATTACAACTTTCAGATGCCTCCAAAAGCTCACCAAGCCTCCCATGTGATGAACCCTGGAAATATTTAACTGCTGCTAATGCACTGCGCTCGAGGATTCGTCTTTTGGTAGCAAGATCAGCAACATGCATATCACTCCCATTACCCTTCCTCTTTAATTTGTGCTTTTTAGGACCTTTAATCACTCTAGACCAGAATTTTAGTCCCGAACCAGGAATTTTTATCCCAAATGATTTCTCTATATCAGCGTGCTTAATATCATAGTCCGTACCTGTGTCCATGCAGTGATGATCCCTCCAGTGCATCTTCTCATCCATACATAAAATGGTGTCAGTGTTTACTAAACCTGACAATTGACTTGCATACTCCTTTGAGTCATCAACTTCAGATGGACTGGAACCTTTCTGGACAACAATATAACCCCTCTTTGCAGCTTCCTGAGCTGCATCATCTCGTTCCATATCCCAACGAACGGCCGATTCCTCCCTTGCAATCCTCCTGGTTTTTGTCCGATAATCAATCCCTTCTTCGGTAGATGAGTGTCTCGCAGGACCACCACCTTCAGATGACAGTGGTATCCCTAACCAACTATAATCCCTTTTTTGCGCAACCAACAAAGTCGGATGGGACAAAACTGCATCGATCACAATCTTTCCCCTCCTCAGACTTGCAAAAGGAAGAACACGAAGCTTTACAGTGGGAACCTCGCCACAAGAAAATTCTTGATTATGAGGCCCAGCTGAACATGCCTCCAATGTAATGCTCAAAGGTGAAATTCTCTTAACTTTGCCAAAATCCAGATCACGCTGAATATACTCACTCAATACCGCACACACTGAAGGCAAAAGTTTCGCCTCAATAACACACTTGGCTTTCGTCTGCCCATACCATACTAATAAGCAAATCCCAGATATAACTCCTACAAAAACAGAACACCTAACTAAAAATAGCCCCTCATACCACAAAGGAGACAAATACTTCACCAAAGCCTTGCTTTGAGCAAACGGTTCTTTCACACATTCCACCTTCGGCCCAATCCTAGACCTCAATTCCCTCCTTAACACCCCATTTTTCCCGAGAAAACTAGACAACTTGATAGCTTGAGATAACCAATAATTCTGCTTTTCACAAACACACTTACGCAAAACCCTCCTTCCCAACCTTCTTCCATCTAAACGAACTAAATTCCCACTGTTTTTCCCACTAACAGAATTCCTAAGCGGTACTCCTAAAAATGGACTATAATAATTACCGCTCATTCTATGCCCTCAAAATACTTCCACCGATCGTATTTCATCTGCCGCAGACCAAGAACTCACTCTCAGTCCCCAAATTTGCAGAATATCACAGAAGGTCCAAACATTCAGATCCAATAGAAACAAAAGGAAACTGCAACAATCAGAAAAACTGTGACAGCGACGGAAACACGAAGTGTAATCCTCCGTTTCGATTGCTGCAAAGTCAGAGACGGAAATCCATCAAATTCGTGACCTAGAAATGTTCTTTGCTTGGCCAGAATGCTAAGCTCAATCCATACGCATGGTGGAAATTCGAGACGGCCGTTGGTTTGAACCGGGTCGCGGCTGGGTCAAACTCGTTTTGTACGGGTCAAATTACCCGATCGTTTTCGTAACCCTAATTTTCCAATACCCAAGTAATTAAATAAATGCTAAAATAAAGACATAATTAGAGCAAATAATATATATTATATATTATAACATAAATGTTGTAATATATACAATTATATACAATAATGACAAAAGTCGGTCATATTTTTCTGAACTTATTTTTTAACTTAGGTACATTTGATACTGTTATTCATAACATTTATGTTTCGAATCGAATGAGAAATAAATGTCATTTTACAGTTGAACTAAGTTCCTTTTGATCGATGCAATCATTTGACTAAACAAGTATATAATAATTTATGTCATTTTCTAATAGATATTTTCTGTTTATCTGACATTTCTTTTTACCTAATCTAAATATTTCGATTACAACTAATGTTATTCGTGACATTGCGTTTCTGATAACAACTTTTGTCGTAAAGAAAATAGTAACAGATGTCATGTTATGGTTGAATTGAGTTTCTTTTGACCGATGCAATTATTTGATTGAACTGGGATATTATGATTATTGCCATTTTCTAATTATTTTCCGTTTTGTGTGATGTCATCTTATTACCTAATCAAAATATTTCAATCACGACTACTGTTATTCACACCATTTATATTTCGTAAAACAACTTTTATCGTCGTAGAAAGAGTAGTATATGTCATTTGAATTGAGTTATTTAGCTCAATGCAAATATTTGATTGCAGTAAGATATTATGATTTATGTCTTTTACCTAATTAAAACATTCTGACCACTACTTCCGTTATCCACAACATTCATCTTTCATATAACAACTTTTGTCTTTAATGAAAAGAGTAACAAATGTCATATGACGGTTGAAGTAAGTTCATCTGGTCGATGCAATCATCTGACATATCTGAGATATTCTGATTTTTGTCGTTTTCTAATTGAATGAATATTTTCTGCAATGATTACCGGTATCCACAACATCCATGTTTTATATAAACAACTTCTATCGTAAATGGAATGAGTAACAAATGTCATTCAACAATTAAAGTAAGTTCTTCTAATTCATGCAATTATTTGATTGATCTACTAACGACATCTTATTACCAAATTACAACATTTGGATCGGACTACAGATATCCATAATATTTATATTTGTATAACTTTCACCATAAAAAAATGATTTAGTCATATCAATTCTAATATTTCGAAAGATTTATTAGTAATTATTTAACATGATGTGCATGAGTAGATAATATTCTGATAGTAATTTTCAAAACGACCCAATAAAACCACTTGGCTTGTAAAGTCCGACCCAATAGGCAGGGGCATTTTCGTAAATGAAGGCGAGTAAACAGTATATTATACTCTCGGGCGTGGTTATCACATTACCAAAATGGCGCCTGAAAACTTAAAAGCGTAATGGCATTTTCGATAATAAATTATATTCAAGGGTCATTAATTCTTTCCTTCTGATAAAATTTTACAAATTCATTGCTCATGCAAAACACATCTGCCTCCATTTTCAATCTCAGCCGTCCACGTGACATACAATCAATCCTCACCGTCCATCGCTTCCTCGTTAATGTCGAAAAACTAATCCACATATAACGCCTAATACACCGAAACCTAGCTCCACCGGTTCTTTATCATCGAACGGTTGATATACTGCCAGGTCGCGTAATAGTAGCCGTCTATATATTTTAATTTTCTGATTTATTTTTTATTTTTTATTTTCGATCTGTACTGCACAGCCCTTTGCTCGTGAAGCCGAATGAAACCCTAGCTCTCCCGTCGCTTACGGTAAGAATTTTTTTTCCAAATTATTGAAATTCGTTTCCAGAATTGATCAATCATTGTAGATTTATAATTGAAAACGTTATTTTTTTATCCTATTTTTGTTTTAGGTAGTCGCGATCTTCACGATTTGTTTATAGGATGATGTTTCGCTGGACTTGATTGAGGTGTGTATGATTTTTTTATTATTTTTTTGTATTTGTTTTGCATTAGGTTTAGAAGTGATGAGTGAGTGAGATTTATGGCATTTTGTTAAAAATTTTGGTGATTTTGTATCGTTTTTTTTGGTTGTTAAGAAATGTTTGGGCGTTATTTTGATGTTTCAGATCTGGAAAATGCGTATGGAGGTGTATGATTGCATGTGAAATTTGTGGTTTTTTATTTGGGTATGTGGATAAAGGGGTTGTTGATGGAAAATAGGACAGAAAGCTCTCAGGAGAAGGTAGCTGTAAAGAAATCGAAAACATTGGATGTTAAGAGCTTGTATAAATCTAAGAATTTAAAGCATGCAGAAAAGGATAACTTGAAGCGCAAGGGTAGTTCAGAGGAAAATGATGAGAAAAAGAAAAGGAAAAAGAAAAAAAGTAGGAAAGAGTTGTCTCTCAGTTGCATAAACGATGTGAGTAGTAATAGCAAAAAAGGATCAGATGACGTGTCCCATGGATTGTCGAGTTCTGGTCTGCAGAATTCGGAGTCTTTATTGAGTCAAAAATTGAATGGCACTAATGATTTGAAGAGTGTCGCACACGCGCTAAATGAGAGTGGCATTTGCATTCCAAAGCGTAAGCGAGACTTTGTTGGGAAGAGAAAAGGTGAGGGTAAACAAGTGGTTAAACTGGACGGTAAATTTAGTAAATTGGGTCATGTCGATCAGGTAAGTAGATTAATTGGTGATGAATTGGATGCTCAGGTTGATTCGTCTAAGGTTAAACCTAAGAAGGGGTTTGATGATTTTAAGGAAAATATAAAGAGTGAGTCTAATTCAGCCCGGAATTTGAAGGACGAAGATGGTTGTAATGGTCATTCAGATGTAAATAATGGAGATTTGTCTCTCCAAAAGCTGCGGAGGAAAAGTAGGAAAAGGAAAGTTGTGGCACTGGATAGTAAACCTTCTGCAAAGGAGGCAGACGCATTGGTCGATACTTCTTCTGTTAGGCCACGCGGCGGTTCACAACCAGATGACGAGGAAAATCTCGAGGAAAATGCAGCCAGGATGCTGTCATCGCGATTTGATCCTAGCTGTACTGGTTTTTCTGCCAATAGCAAAGCTTCCACATCACCAACCATGAATAAGTTGTCCTTTCTGTTGTCTACTGGACAGGACTTTGGTAGCAATGGGTTCAAGTCTTTATCTGGTTCAAAATCTGCATCAGTTGATTCTGCTAATAGAGTGTTGCGACCAAGGACACAGCACAAAGAGAAGGGCCACTCGAGGAAAAGACGTCACTTCTATGAAATTTTTTATGGCGACTTGGATGCACATTGGATATTGAATCGGAAAATAAAGATATATTGGCCTTTGGACCAGATTTGGTATTATGGGTTTGTGAATGACTATGATGAAGAAAGAAAGATGCATCATATCAAATATGACGATCGAGAAGAAGAATGGATTAGTCTTCAAAATGAGAGATTTAAACTCCTGCTACTCCCTAATGAAGTCCCTGGAAAGGATGAATGGAGAAAGTCGACAAGAAATAGATCTTCTAAAAAAGGAAGCTTGAAGCACTCCAAAGGTAAGGAGAAGAAAGGCTTGACTGCAGACGATGATAGCTACATGAGCAGCTATATGGATTCAGAGCCCATCATCTCATGGTTGGTTCGTTCTACGCGGCGAATTAAATCTGCTCATCCTTACTCGGCGAAGAAACAGAAGAAGTCCAGATCATCTCCAAACTCACCATGTACATTGTCTGATATAGCTATCTATGCACACGGGCCTTCTGGTGCAGATTCTCTTGAGTTGGTTGAAAGTATACGTTCCAGTTATTCTGCATTGCTTGCAGATCTTAGAAAGCGTGAGAAATCTGCCTGTGAAACCACCACTTTCCCTAAAGATAGTGAGCATCCTATTGTTTATGTGAGGAGGCGACGCAAGACAGGTGAAGTGTTGGCAAATGCGTCTAAGAATAGCCATGTCTCTAAAAGCGCACGCAAAACTGTTACATCCTTCTCACCGGTTGTTTATGGGTTTGAGGCTCGGGAAGAACATGATATTTCACTCAGAAGGTTGAATGCTGATGTACGTTTGGGTTGCACTGATTATGAAGGGCTTCTAAGATTAACTATTCCGTCTGTGGAATTCAAACAATTAAGATTTGATTTCAGCTTTTCACTGCTTTCAGTCTTGAATTTCTCATTTGAAGCTGAGAACTTATGGCTGTTCCGCACTTTCATGCTGCTTCAGTATGGTGTAGTGATGACCATTTGGCCAATTATTCATTTGGAGCTTCTTTTTGTTGATAATGTACTTGGAGTGAGGATTCTTTTCTTTGAAGGTTGCTTGAAGCAGGCTATAGCATTTGTTTTTTCGGTCATGGCATTGTTTCATCGACCTAATGCGTGGGGTAAATATATTGGCTTGCAGTTGCCAGCAACTTCAGTCTGGTTCAAATTTTCTTGTGTTCAAGATCTCAGAAAGCACCTTTTGTTTGCACTCAGCAACTTCTGTGAACTGAAGAATTCAGATTGGGAGAACATTAACCAGGAGCTTGCAAGACATTGTTTGTTTGATAAGCAATTTTCTATTCCTGAGTCCAGTGATGCTATTAGGGCGTTCCGAACTGGCATGATTCACTCATTCACAAACTCTGTTCCTGGGAAGTCTTGTTCAGCTAAGGTATTTCATCACTTAAACTTTTTTTTCCTCTTTTGAGAGGCATCAGAATGCTCTTTCATTTAAAACTACTATATATTCTCAGTCAATATTTTATCTCTTGTTTAATTCTTCAATATTTTCCTTTTTGTTGGACACCATGTGTCAGTCATTAGATTTTTCAAGGAATGCTGCTTCTGATGGGGTGCTGTCTGGAGCTAAATCAGAGTTAAGAATTGGCAGTCTTGCTGGTGTTGTAGGGGCTGGAGCCCCTGTCAACAAACAGGGTTCTGGAGAAAATGGAAATGATGTAGCAGTCCAAGCGCAGAGGAAGATCCAACAACCAGAGTTGGACCAGTGTTCTCTATCGCAGAAGTCTGTTGGCACTGAATGGCATAGACCTCAGCATTATACTGATTTGGCCTCACATATAAATGGTGGCATCATCCCTAGCCCAAACCCTACTGCTCCCAGAACTACGTGGCGTCGAAGTAGAAGAAGTTCAACTTCAACATTTAGACACCTTGCACATGGATGGTTGGATGGAAATTTTGACCTTCGCCGAAATGGTTTTGGTAATGGACCTAAGAAGCCACGAACTCAAGTCTCTTATGCATCGCCCTTTCGAGGTCTTGATTTTAGCTCAAAACATAGAAGCCATTCTCAGAGAGGGCCATCTCGCAAACGAATTAGGAGGCCCAGTGAGAAAAGATCATCAGATGTTTGTAGAAGTTCTGAAAGAAACTTTGAGTTTTTATCTTGTAATGCAAATGTCTTGATCACATCTGGTGACAGGGGATGGAGAGAGTGTGGGATGAATGTCATACTGGAGAGTGTTGACCATAGTGAGTGGAGGCTTGCAGTAAAAGATTCAGGAAGTACAAAATTTTCTTACTGTGCTCATCAGTTTCTGCAGCCTGGGTCAACAAACCGCTACACACATGCTATGATGTGGAAAGGAGGAAAAGATTGGAGTTTGGAGTTTCCAGACAGAAATCAGTGGGCACTTTTCAAGGAGATGCATGAAGAGTGCTACAATCGGAACCTTCGTGCCACTTCGGTTAAAAACATACCTATTCCTGGCGTTCGCTTGGTTGAGGAAAACGATGATAGTTTAACAGGGGTTACTTTTGTTCGTAGTTCGTCTAACTACTTCAGGCAGGTTCTAACAGATGTTGATATGGCTTTGGATTCATTATGTGTCTTATACGACATGGATAGTGATGACGAGCAGTGGGTAATTGAAAAACACGGTTCTTTTGGAATTGAAACTAGCAGCTCAGTAGATGTTTCTGAGGAAGTGTTTGAGAAGATGATGGACATCTTTGAGAAGGCTGCTTATATACAAAATCGTGATCAGTTCACGTTGGAAGAAATAGAAGAGCTCGTGGATGGTTTTGGGTCTTCGGAATTCATCACAAGCATTTATGAGCATTGGCGGCAGAAGAGGCAAAAGAAAGGAATGCCTTTAATCCGTCACCTCCAGGTATCTTTGGATTACCTGTCAGCTATATGTGCTTTTAGTTCTGTGATTTACATCTTTCTTATGGTACCAAGTAAAGCAAATTAATTGAGATAGTATGCCCTGTACTGATTTGAAGCACATCTGGTTTATAGCATATGATTGCTTTAGTCTTGCGAATGAAACATTACTGCTCAATGACAACCAGATTTAGTCCCCTTTAGCTTATGTGAAGAAACTTCACAGATGACAGTTTAGCTTTGCACTACTCGATCAATATGCTATAGGCTGACTGGTTATTAACCCCAAACTGATGCTTTATGGTTATTTGGAGGATCTCTTCTTGTTTTTCTTTTCCGTTCGACTTGTAACTTGTTGATACTTGGTTTTACGCTTGGCTTATATATTATTTCTTTTGTTCTTATCTGACTAATTTCTGCTGAAGTTTTCTAATGCGTCAGTTTATTGTGTTTTATCCAGCCACCCCTATGGGAAATCTATCAAAAACAAGTGAGAGAGTGGGAAATGGCTACGGCCAAAACCAATAGCACAATTGCCAATGGATGCCATGGAAAGGCTGCACCTGCTGAGAAGCCACCCGTGTTTGCTTTCTGTTTGAAACCTCGGGGCTTGGAAGTGCCTAACAAGGGGTCAAAACAACAAAGGTCTCAAAAGAAAATTTCAGTTAATGAACACAGCAACACCCTTTTAGATCAAGATGGTTTCCATTATTTTGGTAAGTTTTTCCCCTTTTACTTGTTTCAGTGACTAATAACAATTTTCGATTTCATTCATTCAATTGTGTCGTCAAACATGATTTTGTTTTGGTATCAGGAAGAAGATCAAATGGGTATAATTTTGGAGAGGGCAAGGTTATGTATCCAGGCCATAGCTACGATTCATTGGACGATTCTCCATTACCTCTGACATCATCAAGATTATTTTCATCACGGGATGGAGGCAGCATGGGGTATTTCGGGACAAGTAGTGATGAGTTTGACAGGAATTATCAGCTGAAACTTCACAAGAACAAGTCAAAGAAATTCGGGACTGCTATATCTCCTAACAACTCACAATTCGCAGCTTCATACAATCATAGAACAACAAGCAAGAGAAACGGGAATCGTCGATGGAATATGAGCTTATCAGAGTGGCCTCAGAGACAAGCAATGGAACAATTGGATGGTTCAGATCTCGACGAGTTCAAATTGCGCGATGCATCAGGTGCTGCTCAACATGCCCTTAACATGGCAAAGCTCAAGAGAGAGAAAGCACAGAGGTTGCATTACCGAGCTGATATAGCCATGCACAAAGCTGTCATAGCTCTCATGATTGCAGAAGCTATCAAAGCTTCTTCAGACGAGTCAACCAGCAATGGATAGAAGCATCAACTCCAATGCAAGATAACAGACCAGGAAATTTTCAAACCTCATCATCTTGCAGTTCTGAACTGATAAGAAGAGAAGAGTTTGTTCGGGTATGATTCTCAAGCGTCAGAACTTCAATCCAAGGTTGTTTTTTTTCACCCCTGCTGCAGTTACCCTATTCCCGTGTGCGGAATTTTGGATGTCTATCATTTGTACAAAACCTTTTTTTTTCTTTTTCTCTTCGCGTAACCTAAGTTTCGGGTGTTTAAAATTAAAGCAGCAGGCGGGTAGAATAATACATCCCTCAAAATCCAAAATCCGATCTGGATGAACAGTGATCTTTTGAGAGACAACATTGAAAAGGAAAAATAGAACAAGAAAACCTTTGTTTATCTTATCGGATTTCATCGATATACAATTAGAGATCTTACAAAATTTGATGTTTACTCTTGTTTTGTCGGGTTTTTACTTAATTTCTCTATTGAGGGTTTAGTAATTTTATTATAATGGTGTTACATATCTGATGTGATCCCATCACTTTCAACCCGATGAAATTCCAATCTGAAATCACAATGCAGACACCATTTTAGAGTCAGTCAAGTAAAATATCATTTGCTTAATGGGAAATTATGCCGTTGTAAGTATTTTTTGTCAAATTGTTGGTCTAGTGATACGAATTTTATGACACTAAAAGCAGGTTCATGAAACATAGTGAAAATTCCAGTGGGTCCAATTCTGAGTGGTAAAGAATCACATTTCATGGTAAAGTTAATAATTCTACTACTAAGTGTGGATATATTTTACTACTTAATGTGGTATCCGGTTCAACGAGTGGTTGATTTACCGACTCGGTTTAAATTCCGGTTCGACGAGTGGTGACTAGGTAGCTTTACTAGATCGATGTCTACTTCGAGTTTCTCTCAGAAGCTTCACTGTGAAGGCAAATTCAGTTGGTAAAATGTCGAAGCCTATGGACTCTATCGTGATTGAGTCGCTGCGGTTGGGATTCGAAGGTCAGGAAAGGAGAGAGAGAGAGGTGAACTCCATGGCTTTTCGAAAAATTTGATGCATTAGGGTTTCATTACTCTCGATCAACTGAAACTGCAGCCTTAGAGGTAATTCTATGAGTTTAATCATTTGTGTTGATCTGTAGTTTCGTTTTTTCTGATTGATGTATTAATTTGTTCAAATATTGGCAGTAAGGTTAGAGATATCGAGTGAACTACTTGAAAGAATCATGAAGGGCCAGGAATCAAAGGTAATATCCTTATATTCAATTACATGTGGTAATATACAGAAGATATGTAAGTATTAAGAATTGTATCAAATTTCAGGTTCATTAGGTGAGCAATATGTGTAATAGTTATTGTTTGTGGAATCGGTTTCAAACTTTGCACGCACCATATCCATGGATTAGTGTTCACAGTCTGTTATTAGATGAAATATGTCCACTTCAAATTTAGCACAATTTAAGCAAAGTGGTGGTTCTACTATCTACTATTAGAATCCTCCTTAAGCAACTCGTTTTTTCTCCTTTAGCAGTTTTATTTTTGTGCGTAATACAAAAATTTGTACTACGATCTTATTATTGCTCTAGAGCGCATATCATGTTGTGTGCATTATGCTAGTTGTTTACCCTGTAGCTTGTAAAATAGGGGGCGATGTGTATTATTGAATGTCTTATAGGGCTCTTTTATTGCAGATGCCAAGAATGGAGGATATTCTAAACCTTCCGGTGCAAGATCCTCCCTGTGCAGAGTTTTCTGCTGCTCATGTAAAGTGGGTAAAAGTAGATGGTGGTCGCCAAGGTGGTGATGATATTGCTCTAATCCCATTTGCTAGAGTGGATGATTTTGTAAAAGGAGAATCTTCTAAGGCTGAGTGTCCTGCTAGCTTTCGGATTGAATCTAGAAGGAAGAGACCTGAAGGGAGCATTAACAAACCAAGGGTTGATTGCTATCTTGAATACACACTGTATGTTGTCCTTGTAATCCACGAACTTGTAGGTGTTGCTTTATGGCACCTTTTCAACATTATTTATTTGTTTGTTATCATCAGCGCAATGATGGGGTTGTTCCATCATGACCCCATTTATATAACCATGTTTTCTTCCTTTCGTGCTTAAAAAATAAGTACCTAAAGAATCTTTATGGTTACACCTAAGAATCATGTTAATATTGTAGTTATTTTTTAGATACTGGTGTTCTTATGGTCCCGAAGACTTCCGAGATGCTGAGTGTGCAATGGGGGATATGTCAAATGTCAAACCTGCATCAGGGAAGGGGAGCAGACCAGGAAGGCGTCACATGATGAGAGGCTGTCTTTGCCATTTCACTGTAAAGCGGTTATACACTCGTCCCATTCTTGCCCTCATCATATATAATCAAAGAAAGCATGTAGACAAGACTGGGGCCCCATGTCATGGGATACTTGATCGTGATGCTGTGGGGACAAGAGCTATGTATGCTCCTCGAATTTCGGAGGAGTTGCGCCAGAAGGTAATGTCTATGCTTTACGTTGGAATATCCTTGGACGATATAATCCAGCATCACGTGGAGGTGGTGCAGAGCCATGGTGGACCCCATAACCGTGATGATTTTCTCACTCGAAATGATGTTCGAAACATGGAAAGGGTTATTCGCAATTCTGGACATGATTTACATGCAGATGATGAATACAGTGTGAAGATGTGGGTGCAACGTCATCAGAAGCATGTCTTTTTCTTCCAAGAAAAATGTGGTTCAGAACCATTTGTATTAGGAATACAGACAGATTGGCAGCTACAACAAATGCTTCATTATGGGCGTGACGCTTCCATAGCTTTTCATTCAACATTTGGCTTGAAAAAGCTAAAGGTACTGTTTTCAATCTTTATGTTCTTCTGTTATGTAGCAAGCTGATGATCCTTCGTCTATGTTAACTTTGTTGTTAAGGATTATATGGGAAAGTAGCTACTATTGGGAAAAATGCAAGTGTTTATTACGCATTGAAAGACAGTTAAAATTAATCATGGCGATGTCTAACATAGTAGAGTTGTGTATAAATATCCGTCTATATTGAGTCAATCTTTCCGATTGAATTAACAATGTCCTTTTTTGATCTCTTGACAGCATCCTCTGTGCACGTTACTTGTTTTTGACCTATCCCATAATGCAATTCCGGTTGCTTGGGTCATAACCTCCTCTTTTGTTGGTCAAGATATCCATAAATGGATTGGATTACTCGCTGAAAGAATCCGAACCAAGGATCCCAGATGGAGACTCCATGAACTTTATGTGGATGATCCTACTTTTGAAATATCTATCATAAGGTAATTTATTGTGTGGTCTTCCAGTTCAGAAAAGTTTGATTCTAGTAAAGAATTTGAAATGTGAGTTCATACTTATTTTCAGAGAGGTTTTCCAATGTCGAGTCTTGTTATGCATTTGGCATGTACGTCGTGCTTGGATTAGAAGGCTTTTAAAGAACTGCTGCAACGTTGAAGTGCAGCGAGAGATGTTCAAACAATTGGGATGGATATTGTATTGCACAAGAAGCAGGCCACATACTTTGGATGCAGTTGAAGAATTTATGCAAGTATTTGTTGATCAATCTGTGTTTATGGATTATTTCAAGAGCCGATGGTTACGTTGCATAGGTATGTAGTCCTTTGTACTAGATTATTATTTGAACATTGATATTAACATTCTTTCTTGTCATGCAGAATTATGGGTTAATGGCATAAGGTCACTCCCTGTGGCAAGTCCAGACCCCAATGCTGCTATTGAGTCCTATCACCTAAGGTTGAAATCCATGCTTTTCAACAAGCAACATACTGATTCATGGCTGAGAACTGACTGGTTGATTCACACTTTAACAGCTGATTTTCACTCCCTTTATTGGCTAGATCAATATTCTTTAGAGACTGCGTATTTTGAAAATATGAGAGATAAGTCTTTCTCTCCCAATGCTTGGTATCATGCTATGCACATCCAGGATGTTGATGTCATATTGGATGAGCAAAATCTCCATCTTGCAAAAGTCATTTCTCAAACAGATAGAACCTTAGCATACACAATTTGGAACCCTGGTTCTGAGTTCTCTCTCTGCGATTGCCCTTGGTCAAGGCTGGGAAATCTCTGCAAACATGTTATCAAGGTGGCTATCTTATGTAAAAATAGGCAGGTTGCAAGGCCATTATTAGCAGCTCAAGTATATCGACAGGTGTTACTTACCCTTCTGCAGAATCCCCCAGATGATCCAGTAATTCTTGATCATGCCATTTTACATGCAACACGCTTGCAACAGGACATCAAAGGCTTGGAAGACTTGTCTAATGGTGGACTGCTGCAACCCTTGTCTCCTGAGATGAACACTCAGCTGACAGATAATCTTTTGCTTTTTCCACGTTTCCATTAATTGCGCCATGTAGGGAATTGAATACTTATTTGGGTAAAGCTTTTACCCTAGTTTCCCATGTTTCTCAATGACTACACATGGGAAGTCATGTACACAAAACTAAGCATATCATCAGCATGATCAAGTCTGGTGTTTTGCTTGTTGGGGGATCAATTGCTGCCCATCTTAAAAATTTGGATAGCGATTTGGTTTGTTGGAGGCCACATTGCCTGATCTACACAAAGAAGGTAGCTCTCCCCCTACCTTAAAGTCTCCCATCGCGAAAGGAAGGCGGGGTCATCTCATGCCTCAGTACGAGAATTATAGACTTTACAGACGAAGCCATTTGACAGCCTCATTGAGTTAGCACTGTGTAGAAGGTAATAGTGAGATATAAGTTTTCAAGGTATCATTTCTAAACATTTTCAAGGATTGTGTAGAATTTGTATGCTCATACTCGTACATGATTTATCATAATGGCAGATATTTATATGGAAACTACAGCTGGACAGATAATCATAAAAGAGAACACCAAAGAAAGATCGTGATATCTCTCAACTCTGGCTATTGATGGTATGCGTAGCATTAATTTCCCGCATTTTCTACTTGATGCATACCTAAAACGCATTGCTCTTAACCTTACTCTTCTTTGACAATTTGCTGCTAAACAGATCCATCTTTTTACTTCATTGCATTTCCTTTGCCATAATGATCGGTAAAAGCTTAAGGACTCGATGAAGGCATATTCATGCAGGCGAAGGTGAAAGTGATGATCAAATTCCGGTGGCTTCTAAATATATGCTATCCTGTAGTCTCGTTTAATTACGAACAAAAACTGTTCTGAGTTCAAGTTAGGTATATTTTGCATCTTGAATGAATGGACATTGTCATGTTCCTTATTACTTTCTCATAGTGGAGAATTCAATTTCACTGAAAAATTCTAAAGTTCAAATCTAAACCTTTATTTTATCTTTTGAGAAAAGTCAACCTTATTCTTTTAGCTTATTTCATTTTTATAGAATTCTTAGGAGGAAAAAAATAATAATAAATAAATAAACAAAAATTTGAATTTCAATAATAAATTGTATTTAATAGAATTAGCAAATAATCTATATATAAAAGAAAAATTAAATTTGTCTATAACTAGTGAAATTAGATTGCACAACATTCATATTTTCTATATGTACCCATTTTAGCATTTAATAGGTGCAAATCCCAACTCATTAATCTCAGATGGTATATGATCCCATCGAAAAAGGTAAAAAAATTTCAACTTTCTCAGAGAATTTATAACAAAAAAATCATAAGAATCACTTTGTGAGGCAGTCATGAACAGATCTTAGATGCCCACAACAAATGGCACACATCCTTTGACTAATACTAATCACTCATTAGTTCCTAAGTTCTATCCAATCCCATATAAATTCAACACATACCCTTTAGTCCTTTCACATTCTGATATTCATGGAGTCCCAAAATCAGCAAACCCCATTTCCTGAAACCCTAGAAAACAGACCCAAATCGTATTTCCCATCTGAAATTGTTCAAAAAGTGAAAACCAATTTGGTTTTCCATTCAAAAT
>JAYMTB010000216.1:0-16561 GCA_036897585.1 Francoa sonchifolia | reverse complement strand
GCTTTCGGGCCCGGGCTTTTTGCCCACGTCTAGTTTCTTATATGAATATGTTAGAAAATTAGATAGTAAATCTAATAAACAAAATTGATCGTATCTCCGCCTATTGTTGTACAAGTAATAACACAAATAGATAGAAGTTTTCTAACCTATTTCCGTAAACCTTATCCCTTAAACTTATATTTTATGTTATACGGAAATATTATATGTTATGACTTGATGGAAATCACAAGTAAATATATAGACTAGACTAACTAGGCTAGGGACCTTATGCATTTCTTAATCTCCGTCATTATTCCTCTCATCAATGGTGAATAAATTTATTAAATTATAACACACAATTCCTTATGTAGAGTTATTAGAATAATCGCTCTTATAATCACTCTTTATTTCTTAGAAAATAAAAAGATAAATGCATATTATATGACATAATAAATAAATTTAATATAATTTATATCAATAGTAACTTAAAAAATAAATGTGACATGTACAACATGTTAGAATTCTTACTGAAAATATAGTTCCACTCATATTTGTCCCATACTAAATAAAATAATATTTTGACATGTCAATATGCAACCATCATTAATATAATAAAAAATATATCTACATGCATTTAACGATGATGGACCATACTGACGTCAAAATATTAGTGAGTTATTGTACCAAGTCCATTTAAAAAAATCTCCAGCAGCAGTTGCCTCCCCAACACCGATGTACTATGATGATCGCTAAAGTTGCTATAGATTATTTGAGTGCCAACATTTTTCTAAGGCTTAAATACTTTTGACTCTTTGAATTATTGTCTCTGTAATAAATAGTCTTTTGACTTTCAAAAGTTTCAAATAGCCTTTTCGATATTTTTTTTTACCCTATGTTATCAGTCTCCATTTAATCATTCTGTTAATCCTGTGACAATGATATAAAAATGGATCCATCTTGCAAACATGGAAAAAAAAAAAATCAAAAGGTCGTTGGAAGCCAGAAATGGGCGGGCAAACAAATCCTCTGTCAAGAACCCTATTTCGTGAAACCCTACTTCGTGAAGACGAAGTTAGAAATCAGCCTCCGAAAGTGAGAGAAATCATGAATTCGAATGCTGATTTCTAATTTTGTCTTCACGAAGCAGGGTTTCACGAAATAGGGTTTCACGAAATAGGGTTCTTGACAGAGGATTTGTTTGCCCACCAATTTCTGGCTTCCAACGACCTTTCGATTTTTTTTTCCACGTTTGCCAGGTGGATCCATTATTATGCCACGTGACAGGATTAACGGAAGGATTAAATGGAGGATGACGGCAGGGAATAAAAATTAAAGTCGAGGGGACTATTTGAGACTTTTGAAAGTCAAATGGACTATCTGTTATAAAGACAATAGTTCGGAGAATCAAATGTATTTAAGCCTTTTTCTAAAAGACCCCTGTTTTGTAATCCTTTCAATCATTACATATTATTTTATATAAAATATAATGAACACATTTTAGTATAAATATTTGCTTTCATGTTCATGAAATTACTGACTCCATTTTTTTTCATGACTAACTGTTATTTCTTGAATTCAATACATGCATAGATAGATGTTATATGAATGTATTTCAAATTTTCGTGATGGTCACATTAAAAAAGATAATTTTGATATTAAAGTCTCATAGGAATGCAAAAAGTAACTTATGCAGTAAATATATTTGTAGCTTTAATAAATTTGATCAATCTACATTGAAATAAATAGGCTCACAATCGGAAACTTAAATCATATAATCAAAAGCAACTAACAGTTTCACAACATAAAAAGCAATAGAGTTATTTCTGATTTTGACGATTGATTAATAATAACGATGGTTGAATTAGATATTCTATATAACTTCTTACAGACACAATTTTAGAGTTGTGAAATTTGATATATGTTTTAGCGTTGATCTCATAAGAGTTGTGATTTAATCATGCTAGGACTAGCAGAAATTGAATTTACGAGTCATAAGCTTTGGCAATTAGTCTAGCCCACTAGAGTGCTAACAAACCCAAATGTTGGACACTCTCCAAATAAAGCATGTCATAGCAGAAAATCTCTAGGCAATACAAAATCTTTAACCCAAATTAAAAATAATCCGGTATCTTTTTAATTATGCGCTCAGTTTTTATTCTGAGTCTCACCAATTATATTAGGCTTTTTGTATGGAGTGCACAAAATTGAATCTCAAAAAATATAAGACCCTTTTGGTGCTTAAAGAGACAGATTAAAACCATGCAAAACTAAGGTAAAACAACTCTTTCGGTTTTATGTGGGTATTCATTTTGGAACAATTAATACATTGACCCAAAGATTGATTGCAAAAATCCTCTTTAACCTCATTCCATATTCACACCTCACGCACCCAACCGGGAAATACTATAGTAGGTTCAAACTGTGGCCGACCTTTGCCATTAATTTTCGACGGGACAAGTTAACATAACCTTTTTTTTTTTGCGTTAATATATCCGAATAATTGATAAAAAAAAATATGTATTAAGTTTGTATAAGTATAAATATTTAAAAATGATCATTTTCGTAGGATGATAATCTATAGTTGAGACAAAATTTTAATTATATAAAATTCAATAGTTATATATACTCAAAAAAGTAATTATTTTAGATATTATTTGATAAAAAAAAAGGTTACCTAATTTTAATATTTTATAAATTAAAAATCATCTAAAATGAAAAAAAATATATCATAAAATCTAATTTTTATTAGTCTAAAATAAGCAAGAAATGGAAAATAAAATGATTAATTAATAGAGTTTTAATTATTTCGGCAACTTCCATAATTTCAGCTGTAATTGATATTTTTTAAATATTAATATAGTTTGTCCTGTCTAATTTTACAATTTACAAAGCTTTATTAGCAAAAATTTTAATTCTATATTTTAAATAAAATTTCAAAAATAATATTGAAAATATTTAAAAATTCTTTTTACTTTAAATAATCCTAATCGTTAGATCAAAAAGTCAGTTAAGATCTTTTTAAACTCTAAGAGACATTTTGAATCTTAGAATGCTTCAATTCACACTATAAAGTGCTAAAAGCGCTCACCTATCTCGGCTGCCCAGGCATGTATCATTTATTTTGTAAACACAGATTTTATAACGGCCCAAGTCTAGCCATTGTCTCACAACTTGTTGAAAATGAGCTTAGATTCTTATTGTTTCAAAATATTTAAACCCTGGTTGTTTGATAATAATACACAATCTTATAAATTACACTTGAATCTTGTATTTATCCGATGTGAGATTTCACAATCTTCCTTGCACAAAAATACGACGTTTTCGTCGTAATTACTCAAATGTTACGGGATCATTTCATCGAAGGAATCTATAGGTGGCTGGTACAAGTCATAAAGGTGGCTCTCATCGAGTTTGAGTGTAGCACTTAGTCTCGCAAATTCCTGAGGTGGCTCCCACCCTCACTCCGCAATATAATACTTAATCCTGCACAACACTTAACTCCGATACTGTTACCCAGCTAACTTCTCTAATACCATTTATAACGACTCAAGTCCGGCTCACTAACCGCGTAACCTATTGATACCGGACTTGTTTCCCATCGAATCAAAATATTTAAGCCAAAATTATTTAGTATTAGGGAGATCAAATCTTATAAATCACATATCTTCTAGAATATTTTCACCGAATGTATAAGAATCTAGAAGTGGCTCCCATCACATCCGACTATAGTACTTAGTCCCGCAGGTTCTAGAGTTGCTTCTCACCCGCACTCTGTGATGTACAATTTAGCCTCACACAACACTTAGCTTCACTCTAACTCAGCTAACAGCTTTGATACCCATTTATAAAGACCTTGGATCCTGCCAACTGAATTTTAAATGCACATTTTCCAATGTGAGACAATGTTATACATTTTTCTTTCAAGTTCTTTTATATAAAACTTGAAAAATACTATTTTATATTTTGAAAATTCCAATTTTGTAATCTATGATATCACATACAGGCGAATTGCATAAGAAGCACAAATTTGGCTTGCTATTGATGAATGATGAAGTCAACTCCTTGGATGTGAAATTTGAAATATCTTTCAAAACTAATTATATATCCCACTATGGACAACTCAAGTTCTGCTTTACCATTAATCTTTTGTCATCTTCCACTTTATGCATTCTTTCTTTTTCTTACCATTTGACTTAAAAAATTACTTCTTAGGATCTCCCCAAGATCATAAACACCCCCATGGATCCCCCTCTATTTTGTCTTTCACATATTTAATAGATAAGAGCGGTTTCACTTCTATATTTCACATTTGTGTCTAATGACTTTATTTTTTATTTTTCACTCATCTAAAACTAGTTTTATATATAATAAATGCAAAATGCTAAATTTGTAAGCGAGTAGTACTAAAATCAGTTGTACATTTAGATTTTTTCAATATTTCTCATCGTGAGAGCTAAATTTGTAAGCGTGTAATACTAAAATTAGTTATTCAATCAGATTTTCTCAATGTGAGATTCACTTACATTACTTACTTTAGGCTAAGCTGTTACATATATACGCTTTTTGTCCAGAGCATTTTCGTTAGGGGAACTCACTATTCAACCAACAATACATTTACTTCACACAAATCAGCTCGGCTTTT
The DNA here is from genome assembly GCA_036897585.1 of Francoa sonchifolia. Lineage (NCBI taxonomy): Eukaryota > Viridiplantae > Streptophyta > Magnoliopsida > Geraniales > Francoaceae > Francoa > Francoa sonchifolia. The sequence continues at coordinate 11,940 of JAYMTB010000216.1, read as the reverse complement.
ATACCATTTGTAAATACCTTAATTTCTCAACAATATTAGGTTTTGTCGTCAGTTACCTAATATGAATTATGACAATAAAGAGTCTTTTAGTATTAGATTAGCAAACGCAATATGTGCATGGAATGATGAAACATATTGCAAAGGTGGTAAGCCTCTAGGAAATGCTCTGTTCCTTTGCCTTTTTGACTTTGTTAAAAAGCCACTGCTTCCCCAATATCAAATCTATTAAACATGTTTTCAAAGGTATAAATGGAGTGCTAGCTTTATGAGAAACAATACATTCACAAAAGCTAATAGCAAAGAAATGTCAGGCACAACCTTTCATCTCCTTATAATTTTACTTGGATTTTCACACCTTATCTGCTTGAATGCTATCCCCATCACAAGTAAATCCTCATCAAAACACCAAACTTCATCTTTTCTTCTTCTTCTTTGTCTTATGAAATGTTTTTCCTTTGTATTGCAGGACTTAAGACCCTTATGCATGAACACAAAGTAAACCAAGTGACAGAGAATTCTCAAATGGTAACTTTCTTATCAATACGTTCATGCTTGCGCATATGTATAAATGTCTAATGCAGTTTCTTCTTTTTTGATGCGCAGTTAACTAGTAAGGAAGAAACTGTAAATGGAAGGATGGCAGTGGAGCTAAATGATTATCCAGGATCAGGAGCCAATAATCGCCATACTCCGAGGCCACAGTTTGGGAGAGGCTGTGTTGATTGTTAGCCATTCATAACCTAATGACTTTAGATATGGGGTGTTGTACACATAACTTTGCTCCTTTGTTATTCACTAAGCTAATTAGAGAATTTATTTTTCTTTATTTTAGTTTTATATTTGGAGGGAGGTAAATTGGATGAATTAATATAGTTGGGAGTTCAATTTGTATCATGAGATATGTGCAAAAGTTTTAATGGCACCAAAGAGAAGATTTTGAGTAGATTTATATGAAAGTTTTCATCATATTTATGTATTTGTATATGCTACAATTTTCATATATTAATTTGAATTAGTGGGAAATTTTCGATATGCTTCCTTGAATTGTCAATATTATTTCATTTATTATCATTTTTGAGTATGTAAAAAGGATTCAAACGAAGAAGAAGACTTTTCTCAAAGCTTAGTTTGGAAGCGAACTACAAATTTTTGGATTTCTGATATGACGCCAAGAAATTTTATAAGCTGAACCAGCTGCCTTTGACAAACATTGTAGCATAATCCCTTGCTAAAACGTGAGGTAAACAAGAAATGAAGCTTAGATGAGAAAAATCTCCACAAACCCTCTCTCTATATTTTGATCAGATCGTCATCAACAGCTTTGAGGGACTGAGATGGAAAGATGGGAATGTAAGTTCACCATAAATAGGAGATGCATTAGCTATCAGACAAGATATGCTTCTGGCAGATGATAGAGAAATTTCATTGTGGAAACTGACTCAGATGTAAAGAGTATGCATTCCATGAAAAGTCTACAACGTTTAAAATAATAATATTATTATCATAATGCTGCTTAGATCTGTTTATAGACCAAATCGCGTGAAACTCATATCTCCTACTATTTGGTATGAAATAGGTTTTATGGTAAGATACGTATCAGCTTAAGTTTTTCAATTAAGTAGTTGTTTAATATGGTATAATAACAATTATATTTAAGGTCTTTTTGTTCGAGAATTCATAGTTTAAAAAAATGCAATGTATAATAAACTTGCGTCATATGTAAAGATTCCTTAAAGTTATATCAGCATAGACGTGAAAGGAGTGTTAGAATATAATTTATTATGTTTAAACCTGTGAGTTTAAGCTCTTGAGTCAAATAATAATTCAACATTTTATTATTAGTTGATATTTCAATGTGAAATTCTCGAATCTGGATTTCAAATATAAGATCTAGTGTTATAAAAGTAATGCCCGTCCTTAAATGCTTGCATAGTTGGTAAATATAAGACTGAAAAATGATGCCAAATTACCCATCAAATGCATAAACAATATCCCGAACCTGCTGACTAAAGAGGGAAATTAAACAATAAAGGTTGATAAATGGTTTCCACAAGTTGGAGTTGGCCAACCAAGATTTCATAAAGTTAAAATGATATACATGTTGAAGAAATAAACATGTTAGTCAGGTAAAAACCACTAAAGCCTTAATACATGAAGAAAGTGGATGATGAGGTGGTCAGCACTGCTTTATCGACCATTATAATCTTCTAAATTACTAGGGTTTTTCCAAATGTCCTCTGCAAAACTCACTATCTAATTGTCTTGTACTGAATTTTATATGGCACAACTGTATACCAAATTGTGAGGCCATCATCATTTACGATTACTAAAAAATGTCAATGACACCAATATAATTGTCTTGTGGGTTGATATTGTTCCTTTCAGATTTATAAAAGATTAGGTTTGGTACCGAGCAATCAAATTATTTTGCAATAGCTCAGTAAAGACCCAAATTTAATAGTGTAAGGTTGGATCCCAATTATTACAAATGCTATAAAGTGGTAGATAGACTCTAGTAGGAGCTAAGTATTGTGTGATACTAAGTATTTCATCTCAGTCGCGAGTTTAATAGCACTTTTAGAACCTGTGGGCATAGTTACCAAATCGAGATCTGAGTTGTGAATCAGAATCTCACTTTTGTAATTTGTGAATCGAATAAAATAATGCAATATATTTACATATTTAACTGTGGCGTAGCCAAGAAAAATGAGGTGCAAGGCACAAATTTGCCTGATTTACTTTATGATTTCAACATTTGTTGTCCTAATATATCAATTTGATTGAGAGTTAAAATCAAATTTCTCTTATTCAAGTCCCTCGAATTTTTCAAATCGGACATAAACTAATAGTAGGCAATGTTTGAATAATTATAGTAATTACAATGTACATGAATATTTTTATTATATATATTATAATTAATTTTTGTATGAAAAGAAGCATATGAAGTTAGACATACCAATATGAAAAATACCTTTGTCTATATATTTTTTTCATGGTATTATTTGTTTTTAATTTGTAAAACTAATATCTCTTGAGCAAATAATGTATAAATATAAATTTGGATGCTAAGGTAAAGGTATTCTTACTTTTGTTTGTCCTACAAAATAAATAAATATGACAAATAAAGACTTAACAGAGAAAAATAAATAAATAAATAAATCATGACCATGAAAGGGATTCTAGCGGCCAGGACTTGGAGAGTGATAATGAAGGAACAAAAATGGTAGATTCTATATTCTTCATTCACCGGTGCAATCCATAACTTCACAAAAGCTCCATTTCTTCATTCGTAAAACGTCGATTGGTAGTAGTGATAGCAGTGATCGATTCCTCCTAGGCCATTGACCGGAGAAACTCACCAAAGACACTTCAAAATCTGCTTTAATCGTCATATCCATTAGGTTGATCTCAAGGTTCGATTCTTCTTCGCTTGTTTTATAGGTTTCTGTTTAATTTTCTCAATCTGCTGTTATATTTGGAGAATGTGTGAAATTATTGGATCTGGCTGTGTTTGTCTCCACGGCAAGGAAAAATGTGGATTGGCTTTTGTTCTTGAAATGCTTTGTGGAACATTTTGGAATTCAATGTATGTTGTTCACATTTTGTGGATTTGTAGTTTTGGTTAGCTGATAGGATTGTGTTAATTGTGGTTTGTTTGTTGAATTGAAAAGTTTATGTTGAAAATGTAGATTAGGAAAAAGAAAATTCTAAGTCCAAAATACTTCTGTTGCTTATATTTAAATTAGTAATTTGGAAAACGAAAAAATTAGGCTATGTTTGTTTGAGAGTAATCGAGCAGGAAAATGAGAGTGGCATTCCAATTACCTTTATTAATGTATTTGGATACGAAAACAAGTGAATGGGAATGGGAATGGGAATGGGAATGGAAGTAGTGCAATTTCATTCACATTGCCCTCACTCTTTTCATACTAGCCTTGGTGTGTATATACAAAGTGATGGACAGCCAGAATAGAATTGACAGCCGATATAGGTGTATGGACCACTTCTTTGAAATATTTTTAGAATATGGTTAGTCCCGTAAATTACTTAATCAAACTAGCTTTTACGAAGCATCTTAAAAGTTTTCAATTTATGAAGATAGGAGTTGGAGCTTTTCTGAAACACTGAAACATTGCCTTTAACATTTTAGTGGTTGTTTTACAATTTTGCCAAACACCTTCAACTATTTGGTATGATCATCTTATAAGTTTAGCCAAACACACCCTTAGTACGAATCTTGAAAATGGCTCTGCGAAGAAAGCCTAACCTAATAATCTTTATGAATTCTAAAGTATATTATACATAAAAGTAACTGTTGATTCTAGTGTTTCTGCTTTAAAATCATAACATTGGTTTAAATTTCCAACATTGTTTTGAAATTTGCCATTCCATTGCCTAAATACACAAATAATTCAATGTTTTTCGCTTTACCTTGTTTTTCTTTCCATAGTCAAGTATAATGAGATCATTTGGTTTGTAGATAGAATCTGTTTGTAATCTCATTACTGTGTTTGTTTGATTGGTGTCTTCACATTTTACTTCAATATCATGTCATGCGTTTGTTCTTTTGTTACACCAACTACTTTAGGTTGTGATTCTTTCAAACTGTGTTTGAAATATCTAGTAATATTTCTTAGTTTGGCTCTGTGAATTGAATATATTCCTCAATTTCGTATTTGGATTTTTTTTATATTGGCACGACATTGAATATAAACTTTTTACGGATGATAGTTGTCTTTCTTTGCCATTTTTTAGATACCCAAATTCGAAAACATCCAAAATTTTGCAATTGACTGTCACTTTTTTCTTTTTGGTTTACTGACTGGCCTTCTGAATATCTGTTCCTTCGGATGATTCTCTGGTATTTTGGTATAATGCCAACAGATTGTGCCTGATACTTGTCTTATTTTGCAGAGTGTGAAATGGCAGCAACATCGGCAGCTGCCTTTTCGATTGGATCAACTACTTCCTTTGGCTCCAAAGTGAGCCATCTTTCACTACAAAAGCATTTAGGTGTGAGGTTCAATTCCCAAAATTCTATTAAGATCTTCAGTGGGCTCAAGGCTGCAACATCTGTAAGGTGTGAATCCGAATCATCCTTCTTAGGAAAAGAAAGTAGTGCAGCTCTTAGAAGATCTTTTATGACAAATGCCCAAAAACAGAGGCCTCGGTATCCCCTGGAGACACAGGCATTGTTCAAGGTGGCAGTTCTTGGAGCTGCTGGAGGGATTGGTCAACCCCTAGGACTGCTTATAAAAATGTTCCCATTAGTGTCAGATTTGCACCTCTATGATATAGCAAATGTTAAAGGAATTGCTGCTGATCTCAGTCACTGCAACACACCTTCTCAAGTTTTGAATTTCACAGGACCCTCTGAATTGGCCAATTGTTTGAGAGGTGTAAACATAGTCATCATACCTGCTGGAGTACCAAGGAAGCCTGGCATGACCCGTGACGATCTCTTCAACATCAATGCTGGCATAGTAAAGAACTTGATTGAGGCCATTGCCGACAACTGCCCTGATGCCTTCATCCACATCATCAGCAATCCAGTTAACTCTACAGTGCCAATTGCAGCTGAAGTTTTAAAGCAGAAGGGTGTTTATGATCCCAGGAAGCTTTTTGGTGTTAGTACATTGGACGTTGTTAGGGCCAACACATTTGTTGCACAGAAGAAGAACCTAAAGTTGATTGATGTGGATGTCCCCGTTGTGGGAGGACATGCTGGGAAAACCATCCTACCCCTGCTGTCAAAAGCTAAACCGTCTGTGAGTTTCACTGACGAAGAAGTGGAACAGCTAACAATTAGAATCCAAAATGCCGGGACTGAAGTTGTGGAGGCAAAGGCAGGTGCAGGGTCTGCTACACTGTCAATGGCGTATGCAGCAGCAAGATTTCTTGAGTCATCTCTCCGTGCATTGGATGGAGATGAGGATGTATACGAGTGCTCTTATGTACACTCAGATCTGACAGAACTTCCATTTTTTGCATCGAGGGTTAAGCTTGGGAGAAAAGGCATTGAGACCCTGATTCCATTTGACCTTCAAGGGTTAACTGAGTATGAAAAGAAGGCTCTTGAAGCCCTTAAGCCGGAACTTAAAGCAAGCATTGAAAAAGGTGTAGCATTTGCTCAGAAGCAAGCTGTGGGTGTGGCTTCTTAGAATTCAAGTATTTGAAGAGCTATACTTCACAAATGGATGATGAATGCATGGTTAGTTATCTCATGATTTATCATTACATCTGTACTTTCAGTTTTGCAAACATAAAAGTACTTTCTCATCCCTATGATGAAGTGTTGTTTTAATGTTTAGAATTTGTATTTTCTATCATAGATCCAAGAAAAATGTAATCAGTAGAGATGGAGCACGTAGTCCCTCGAAATTATTAGAATAATGTGTTAAATCCCAACTGGGAATTCTTTGAGAAATCCAATTTTGATTAAAAACTCTGAACAATGTAAATATAAACATCTCTCAATCTCTCATTAGGAAAAATACATGCCACGAGCCGAGAATTTCAATCAGACCAAGTAGCACAACACCTGTTCGTTTGCTCATCTTCGTCTTTGATACTGCTGCTGCTGCTGCAGCTGGAGGATGACTCGAAGCAATTCATCACCATTCTCTTTCTCTTCTTATAATTAGCCTTGAAACATGCTTGCCTTAGCCTCTTTGTTTTATCCTCCATTTCTTTATCTGGCATCTCTTCTATCATCTTCATCTCTCTTTTCAATATTTCAACTACATTCTTCACCTTTTCTTCGCTTTCCTCTCCTTCTTCTTTCACCAATTCCTGCATTGCAAAAAGACCGAAAGAAGTATAATAAGCTATGAAAATTGAAATTGAATCAAACAAGTGTCCAATTCTGATACCTGAACCTTGTTCATTAGTGTTTGAAGGCTCATCAATTTCCGATGAGGCCAGCGTAGAATCCCCAATTCCCTGCATCTTTTCTTCAACAATGTCGGGCCGACATTAAGTTTCTTGGCAGCCTGTGTTATCAGCATGTAAAAGTAGTCAGATATCGTTTCCCTCGAAATCACCTTTGCACTGTCCTTGCACTTTTTGCCTCTCCTCTCTTCTTTCAATTGCTCACCACTTTCTCCATTGCTTACCAACACCACTTCTTGTCTTTCAGCCTCGTGAAATGCAGCATTCATTTCATTCCATAGTCCAAACCCATTTCCATAATCAAAAAACAAATCATCTGCATGAAAATCAAATTTTGGGTATCAGTTAGTTAAACTAGTAAAATCTCTCATTTCGGTGATTATACCTTGAATTATTGGAGGGTTTAGTTCGAGAGATAGCGAGGAATACAGAGGATCATTTTGGAAGGTAGTCGTCCATGGAATTGTATCGGAAAAACTCTGTTGCATTGGCAATTCATATTGCCAATCCATTGGAGAAAATCCATTTCCACTGCAATCAAAAGATGAATCATAGTATGACCAATCATTGGTGAAGTGATTGGCAGCCATTTGAGAGATTTGTGGAAGGAGATTAATGGAAATGATGAAGATATAAATGGGAGAGGGAAGATGATGAGACAAATGATGGAATGAAAATGAAGAAGGTAATGAATTAGTGATTGGGAGATGGTGCGGCGCCGCATGGATGAAACCGGCTATGCATCAATCAATGCTGCCATTTATGTATTACTATTACTAATGTGTGCGTTACAATTGACACTTGTTGGCAGTTAAGCTTAAACTCAGTGTTTGCGACTAGGAGTGGAGTGCGAACGAGTGAAGTTAGTCGGGTTAGTCGTGTGTTTATACTCGTATTTGGCTCGATCAATTTTGAGTTTGATTCATGTTTAAGAAGATCGAGTTGAGCCCGCTACTTGCACCTGTAAAAGATTATGGGTTTTATGTTTGATGGCTTGTTAAAATTTACTCGAACCTGGTCCGCCCGTTTAAATAGTTGGTCAGGTTGGGTCGCCCGCGAGTTTATCCACCCGTTTATTTTACCTATTTATTTTTAGGATTTTTAAATAAATTAAAGATTATTAGTTTTTGTTTCACGTTTTTTCTCAGAAAATTTTTCTCCTTTAACTCATCCTTTCACAATTTCTGTCTTTCTTTTTCTACATAATACAATTTTCTGATTCTCCTTGCTCGATCTTAGGAGTATACTATTTTTTCCTTCTAACACGATTTTGATTTATTTTAGGGTTTATTTGAAATTGTTTATTTTCATTATAATTAAAAATATATTCTTGTCTTTCGTTTCTATTCTGAAATTATAAAAGATGGAGTTATTAGATATCAGTATTTAATGTTACATCATGTTCTCTTTCTGTATATATAAATTTCATGTGTATATTTTTCAACATGAATACTTAGAAATTATCTAATCTTATTTTTGTTCCGAATGAAAAATCAAAATTATTTTTTTTTTTAAATCAAATTAAATTTCTATCCAAACATATTACCTTTCAGTTTTTTTATTTTTTTTCTAAAAAATATATTATAATGGATTTAGTGGATTAGTTACTTGTGGCTCACCTAAACCCGTTGATTGTGAGTAAAGTTTTACATTTTTAGAACCCGTTTAAATTCGGGTATTTTAACCCATGCCCTCATAACCCGCAGGTAAAACCTCCCGCCAGTACCAAACCCGCCCATTCGCGATTTCTACTTTCTGTTAGCCATTTATTGCAAAGTTATCGAATATACCAGTCTAATTCATTTTTTCTTACTTAGATGATAAAAAGGAAGAATGAAAATTCATCATGAGCAGAAACTGCAAATTTACATATTGAAAATCACACGACATCTTTGTAAATTAGTTTGACCACATGGGGTGCAAAATAGTATTATCCCTACAAAATACAAACAAAAATTAGAAACTAAATTAGAAACACATTATTCTTCGAGTTCAAATTGGAATTTTGATAAAATCATCATGCATCATCAAATTCAGAAAGGATAATTTTATCTTATATCGAAAAACCAATGAAAACACAACTGCAATAGAACCAAAGAAAAATAACTTGTCACCTTTTGCTTTTACAAGTCTTTTGAATTCAACCTACCGTCTAGTATCTTGACTTACCTCCTTTTCCACGCCAACCTCGTCCGCCACCATCTCCTCCTCCTCCTCCTCTTCCTCCACGACGCTTCCCTCTGCTGCCACCTAACGCTTTGTTGACATCCGATTTTATTTTCATGTCTTCTGGTAACGGAAGTATGTGATCCACACACTTCCTGAAACTAAAGTCGTCGACAGTTTCATCCTCCCTGATGAGAAAGAAGCACCTACTTTTCCACATTGGATGATATCGGACTTGGAAAGCACGAATCCCTCCGCCAATTTTTTTTTCGGGCTCAGCATGACACTTCTTAAGCAAGTCCAGCAAAACCATTTGCTCGTACTGTGACACAAACAAATAAATAAAGCATTTCATCAGGAGCAAATACATTTTGGGAAGTCACCAATTTGAGATCAATTGATATGTATAAGTGCATCCACCAAATTGTGGTTGTGGAATTCTTATGAATCTATTATATAACTCAAATAGATGTAATTAATCATATGGGGGGCTCAAAGTTTAAGAATAAAGCTTATCGTACTGCCATGGCATTTTTTAGCACTGATATACTCCAAGCTGCTTGAAATAGGTTTTACTGATGAGATTGCAACTTTAAATCTCATAATTGCTCGACAGTTAAAACCAAAGAGTCTGTATTATTGGTTGTACTCAAGTTTAAACCACTGAAAAAAGACACAGAGCTAAAAATGCAGAACCGAATTTCATAGGTTAAGCAATTCACCTCAAACAATTGAACTGAAAAGACCAGAGAACAATTAAAGTCTTATGCAGGAGTGCCACACATAACCGCTATAGATAGGACAATCACATAGTCACTGATAATAAAGATCTTCAAGTTTGTGCATCACACAACATTGGGTATTTTCTAATAATTATGTTCTATTTTCATTGACAAATTATTCCCAAGCTCTTTCTAACAAGTGAATTTGAACTTATGAGGCAGGGCAGCTACAAAACAACACAAAGGAACTGCATGCTGTCCACAAAATCAAACTAATTATATGTAAATTCTTGCAACATTGTAAAATGACAATGATTTAGTAACTTCTCTGAAGAACACATCCAAAGCAGATTTTTTTATTTTTTTTTAGTTGTAATCCAAATACTAACATTAAATTAAAAGATAACAAACTTACAACAACATTATGCATGACAAGTGGAGCAAATTACATTTGGAATCAATATCCACAAAATCAGCATCTCATTCCTCCACGACAAATTTCTTCCTCAACATCCCAACAAAATCAGAAATCTTTTTGGGATCAGGAAGAGGTTTCGACACAGTTTCCTTCTCCATACATCTCATCTCAATCTAAAGCAGATTCCAAGAACCCAAATCCAACTAAAACCCAATGAAGTTTCTTAATTCCCACAAATATCTGGATTCTCCAAAATTGCATACTCAATTAAATATGCCCCACACAAACCATGCCCACGTAAAATTGACAACTATAAATTTTCTCACTACCAACCTTGAACGGCAAACCATATCAATGCATGCCACCTAGAGCACAATAATTTACTCGGTCTCACTCCATGAACCCACAACTACTGGGACATATATAGATACTTATAAGATATTAAAACTCTCCGACAACCATTCATTGTCCTCATCTTATTTAGATGTATTCACTTGCAAGTAGACTAGCGATCAAACAAGAGGCGACACCATCCTAAATTCTGTAAGCTAATACACTTTGTTATCCTATGGAGACAACTGATTCAAGTTTCTGTATGACTGTCAATATAGAACAATCAATGTCAGTTGCATTCTATAAGCTTTTGACATCCATCTTCAGATAAAAGCACTTTTACCAAAGTTGAAACAAAGGAGATTTGACAAACCTTTCCTCCTGTAAATTTTTCCAACTAGCAAAATACATTAAAATCCTCCTGCAAGGACCCTACCCCACTTTATCAATCTATTTCTTGTAAATCTTTTCAAAGAGGAGTAAAATAGTAAGAATCGGGGTAAGTCTCCTCAATATAAGATTTGATATGAAAAAATTTCAATTTTTTTCAATCATAAAGAAGAAATACAACTATGTCAACAGTTACGCTCTGAACTTCTGGTATCAACTTCTCAACTTAGTTTTACAAGCAATAAATATTTAAAAAATGTTCAATCCCAAGAACATTAAGGAGCATGGAAATGGGTGTCAACTCTCCATTTTAATCTACGAAATGTCTACAATCATAAGTCGATAATTAAAAGAGAGAGGGACAAGTGAGGCAAACCCTATAACTCTTCATCAATCTCCTTAGGCTCAATTGCATCATATAGAGAAGAGTGTTCTCCATCTTATTCAACTTGTTCAATAAGACACAAAAAGACCAATAATATCTCGTACGTCAAATGATCGACAGCTAACATGTTAAAAATAAATTAAGGGGATTCGAAGCACGAAAAAAAAAATCATGAACCATAAATTAATTAAGAAACATGAATGCTCAAAGATTGTCTACGCAAATATATGTTAAGCTATCCACTGGTGATGATATGCTACTATACTCATATGTGGTTAAGCTAGCTATATGAAGAAACTGTGAGCAATTACATAACCCTTATACATGTATATATTAGTAGAATAACAAAGCGAACTCAAATGCTTGCATCCAATGCAATCAAATTGAAATTGTTACTAAATAAGGTTTAATGAGCTTCAATCCAGCGCAACATGAAACTGCATATAATTTATTTCCTTTCATATGCCTCCACTTTCTGATCAACCAAACAGATCACCAACAAGCAAAAGAACAAAGAAATTCAAGCATTACATACCTTGTTCACATCCAAATTGGGTGGCCAGTAATGAAGAAATTTATAAAAGTAATCAAACATATCCTCCGACGAACCAAAACTCTTCGGACCCAATTTCGCC
>JAYMTB010000215.1:0-16577 GCA_036897585.1 Francoa sonchifolia | reverse complement strand
CTGTAATCGGTAGCCAGTCATCAATTTCCTTATGCTTTTGCAATTTTTCGTCAACCTGCGGTCGATTCAAATGAAGCTAGAATTAAATTTGACTGAATAATAAGATCACTTTGTTATTGTTGTAACTTTTCAAAAACTGTTTCGTTTTTAAAAAAATTAAAAGGACCCAAAAAAAAGTAGAAGCTACCATTAAAAGTTGAACGAAATAGAATACTTAGAAAACAATCATAAAATGTTACACAAACTTACAATGACATTAGAGCCTTGATGAGAAGCTTCGGTTTCCATGGATAAGCAGAGTAATCTGCAAAGTTTCGTAAGAAAATAAGAGATGAAAGAAACAAAAACATGTAAACAAGAAATATATAAGTAAATTGAAGCAAAGAGACATTGAAATTGTCTATGAATACAAAGAAAACTCCGTCCAGCTATTTGGAATATGATAGTTATAGGAATCTTCTATAAAGACAATTATACCGAACAATGGGTATGTAATGAATTTGTTCTTAGCTGAAGAAATAAATTACCATAGTTGATGTTTTCTCAATAAATTTGAATTGAACTTGTGTGGTCATTCAATATTCGAGACTCTGAGGTACATAATCTTGTGACATTCATTAATTCAATTTAATCGAATTGAAATAAGAGATTTGCATTCAAGTAGTTTTTGAACATTGAAAATGGTAAATGACATGATAACATTAACAGCATTAAGTACTAAATATTTCATCGATTTCGTTTCATCATCTTCATACATGGAAGTCGATCATTTGAAGGATATAACTTTGACATAAGATTATGCCTTGCACTAAAAATTTCCTTAGTTCTTGGCCTTCAAAATGTTGTTGTCCTTGATCCTTGCACGGTTATCCAGCTTAACGAAGCGTTTGAGATCTTCAAAAGAGAGGGTTTCGATGTTCTTCCTTTTTAGTTCACTCAATGCTGGGTGTTTATCGAGCAGCTTCCACAGCCAATCTGGGTATTCAGAATCCGGTAAGATTTTTGGATCTGTTCCATCTTTGAGAATATTGGCACCAACCACAGTCGTAGACTTGACTTCTTTGGTAATTGTGGACCCTTTTGGAGTATCGCTGGCTGGACCCCCTTTACCGCCCTTCTTTGCTTTGCCAACTGCAAATGTCCGTCTGCTCATCAGCCCGACAGCCTCATTGCTAGCAATAATGCTCCTTAATGACTTGAAACGGTTCATCGCCATAACTTTGAGCCTACAATACACCAATATCAGAGGTAATGATTATTGGACAGGGTCAAGATTTTGGATAGATGTGAGTGGAGGAAAGTGATATAAGTAAAGAATGCACTAGTTTCAGATTAAAGCTTAGTTAAGTTTAATTAAAATATGAAAACCAAATGTTGATTTTCAATTTCAACATTCCTCATAGGACCCTGAGCATGCATTCAGCTGTAACTTCAACTTCTCAATTATAAAGATCTCCAACGACTTTGTCTCTACAAATTAGCTGGCAGCAATTGGTACAGAAATCTAAGTTGTCAACAACGAAATGGAAACAGGTACTGCATAAAAGTAAATTTTGCAACGAATCACATTTTAAAGACCATGAATGGTTATTACAGTATAGTTCTTGAGTTAGTTTAGTAACTGCAGGAGAAGCAAAAAAATGAATTGCAAAACTAAGTGTCCATCATATCACGATATTATAACCACATGTATGTGAATTTTTGGATTCCAACACTATGTTAAACAAACAACTTTTTTGAGCATATTTATGTTCCAAGCAACAAGTCAGTAAAATCCTGTGCAGCTCCTTGCTTATTGTTTTATTATACATTTCCACAAATCGTAATTATATAAACATAACACAATTCTGCCCATCAATACACTAAAAGCAAAAAATACCTAATTCAATAAAGCCATTTCTAAAGCTATTTGCTTCTTCGTTAGGGAATTTCCAGCTTATATCACAGTTATCATTCTGTAAGTCCCATCAAGCAAGATCAATATTCTATTAGGATGCTGCTATTGAAAAGCTTATATCAAATGAAATTGCAAGCAAGCCACCTTCATTTCCACTTCTATCGTTTTTGGATGATTTCTAACCAATGAATCAAGGAAGCGTGTAAGAAGATTTGAGATTCCAGATTTAAACATTCAACTGCAAAAGCTTGGTAGTCAAATTTGTGGGAGACTTGCTAGAGCAAATAATGTACCTTTCCATACATTTGTGAGTATGTGTGTGTGTATATGTTTCACATTGTTTAGCGTATACTAAGTGTAACTAGTCATACAATCTCAAATAACTTCGAACCATTTTAACATGTATGAAACTAAATATTGCAAATCATCCAGATGAAATAGCACTCACAGTAAGTGACATGTCTTATGAATTTTGAGCATAGCCAAATGCAGGATTTTAACTTTTCTATGCTATCATTTAGCACCAAATTCAAGCCCTAAATTCAAATATATCATTTAAGAATACATTGATGAAGAAACACACTCACAACACCACATGCAATGCACATAAAGTGATGCCGTGATCATATGGAATGAAACAAACCAACTAATTAAGCAAAATGACATAAACTATTGTTCTAAACAGTTGAAAAAAGAAAGAGCAAAACATATTGAATTTAATGAATTAAAACAATAATCGCATGAAACTTACATAGAATCCGAGAGTCAGTCCAGAGATTTGAGAAAGACGAAAGACAGACGTGTACGAGATCGAGCAATCAGGTTCCTTCTATAATGAATCGACGATCAGGTATCGCGATTTTCACCTTCCACCACCGGCCGGCAAATTGAGAGAAGCGAAAGATACGATGGGGATGAACATAACCAGACCCTAATCGGGTTCGGATTTCCATTTTGGGCTGGACCCGGATCCGTTTGATATTTTTCCTTTTTGCAATTTTACCTCTACTTCTTTAAATAATTTCATTTTGATCGCCCTTTATTTCACAATTTTCAATTTCAACCAATTTAGAGTGCAATTCAATTGATCCATCCACTAATGCTAATTTAATTCAATTTTTGAACTATACTTTTTTAATAATTGATTCTATCCTAAAAAAAAATATTTATATTACTAAAATTAATCATGCCTATGCCGAAAATGTGTGTATTTTTCCCAATAAAAAGACTAGAAAACAAAGAAGCATTGGGCCCATTATTAAATATGGGCCTAAGCCCATGGATTGAAGCCCAACCCATTTCAGTTTGATCCCTTTCTCAAGTCTACAAAGATAAACCCTAACCCCCAAAACCCTTCGTGGATTCTTCTTCTCCAAATTTCTTCCTACCAAACTTGGAATTCATCTCCGATCTGACCAAAATGGGTAGCAGCCAAGCTGCCGTTTCCTTCCTTAATAACATAGCACGCGTTGCATTCGGTCTCGGCGCCACCGCCACCGTCCTCAACGCCTCTCTTTACACCGTTGACGGTGGACAACGCGCCGTATTGTTCGACCGTGTCCGTGGAGTCATCGATGATACTGTCGGTGAAGGTACTCATTTCCTTATTCCATGGCTTCAGAAACCTTACATCTTTGATATTCGTACTCGTCCACACACTTTTTCTTCCATTTCTGGCACCAAAGATCTTCAGATGGTCAATCTCACTCTCCGTGTTCTCTCCCGCCCTGAGGCAAGCCATTCCCTACTTATAATATGCACTTTTGATCAATTTTAGATTTTATTTGTGGTTTATGCCTTGAGATCTCTTGTTTAGTTCATTTCTGGTTGGTTATAGTCTTTTGCATGATTGATTTCTTGATAGGAGTCTCGTCTTCCACAAATATTTAAAATG
This sequence comes from Francoa sonchifolia, assembly GCA_036897585.1. Lineage (NCBI taxonomy): Eukaryota > Viridiplantae > Streptophyta > Magnoliopsida > Geraniales > Francoaceae > Francoa > Francoa sonchifolia. Next base: position 12,786 of record JAYMTB010000215.1, on the reverse strand, counting down.
CTTGGGCTTGAGTATGATGAGAAAGTCCTTCCTTCTATTGGAAATGAGGTTTTGAAGGCAGTTGTTGCTCAATTTAATGCCGATCAGCTTCTGACCGAACGACCTCATGTGTCTGCACTTGTTAGAGAGAGTTTGATTCTTCGTGCAAAGGATTTTAACATTGTGCTGGATGATGTGGCTATCACTCATCTGTCCTATGGAGCAGACTTTTCCAAGGCTGTTGAGGCGAAGCAGGTGGCACAGCAGGAGGCGGAAAGGTCCAAGTTTGTTGTGGCAAAGGCTGATCAAGAGAGGAGGGCAGCTGTTATCAGAGCACAGGGAGAAAGTGAGGCTGCTAAACTGATTTCACAGGCCACTGCAGAAGCAGGTATGGGGTTGATTGAGCTGAGGAAGATTGAGGCTTCAAGGGAGGTTGCTTCTACCCTAGCCAAGTCACCCAATGTTGCGTACCTTCCAAATTCAGCAAACATGCTCATGGGTCTGAATACAGGGCGTTGAATTGGTAAGCTAGAAATTGTTATTGTCTGTTTAAGTTTTGATTATGGGATTAGTTGGTTGTTAACTGCTTAAATGTGCAATATTTGTGTACAGTAATTTCTTTTTCAGTACTTTTGCTACTTGAATGCTGCTGCAGGATGAGTTTCTGGTACTTTTTGCAGGCTTCTTCATATTGTGTTCACTTGACAGCTAAAATCTTGATTGAAATAACTAGATAATTGCTCACCTCTTATGACATTCATTTTTTTGTGTGCTTGTACATCTGTTCATGGAAAGTTGAATTTGCTGTTCTCTGTTATTGAATGAGTTCTCCTACTATATAATTATGTGCTTTTGTTTTTTTTTTTGTTTAGGATAGTATTGTTAAACTTGGTTTGGTTTTCAATTGAAGTGGAATTTTTTTTACTTGGGTTCATATCCTAGCAAGAACAATCCTTCTGTTGGCAAGTCATGAAGCTGCAACTGATATATATATATATATATAGCCAATTTAAAACCTAGATATCAATTTGAAAGTAAATCTACATCACGAAGACAGTGACTTCTCAAGTTTTTATGATTCATGCTTATTTGATAGTAAGGGAAGGTAACGGTATGGCCTATAGTAGCCGTGGCAAGTTTTATGGAATTTAAATAAGTGATTTACCAATTTCATCTTGATGAAGATATTGTTGTGGTAATTAACAGGTTTTGTGGCTTGAGTTAGATGAAGATTGGATAACCAACAAGAATTCTAATTAATAGTTGTATAAAGGACGAACAAATTAATTAGATCATTAATACTAGTTATGAAAGAATTGTTGACACATCGAGGTACTTGTAGAAATTCAAAATTATTGCTGAACAGAATGTGTGCAAAATAAAAATTACATTGAGATGAAAGCGAGGTGCAGATGTTAACCCCGTGCTTCTGATTTATTTTATTTACAGTTGATCTCCACTGATCATGCCTGTATTACTTTTTGAACATTTGCGTCAAGTTATAGGCTGAGATACAGATATTATTACGAAGTTGGTCCTTTTAGAGGCAATGTGTTAAAGACCTTACAAGCTCTATGTTGGCAATAATTAGAATCATTTTTATAAAAGATTCTAATCTTCGGTTTTCTTTGTTGTATTGCAGGGTATTGCTAAGAGAGGCACGATGGGATCATCAAATTTACAAGGTGTTGAAGTTATCCCTGCATTACAACTAGAAAGTTTTTTTTCCGACTTTTTACAACTTATGAACTAAATATCATCAGAACCTTTGTTCAGAACATAGTTAAGAATTTTAGCTGTCCATGTATGTTGAAGTTGCAAAAAACTGGGTTTCATCATTTTGAAATCTGGAGTATATTTGTGTTCTCAGAAACTCTTAGCTTTGAGGTGGTTCAAAACTTAATTTTGTGAAAGTTGTGCTGAATTGATGCTATCTTGAGCCCCCATGTTTCTTGGGTAATAATCGCATCTCTTATTTGATTTCTTGCTATCAATTGCATATGCTTCCTATAGTATAGTTACTCTCTTGAAAGGTTTTGTGCTTGATGACACAATAAGCTTGATAAAGAGGGTTTTTGTCTCCAATGGTCGAACTTTTTGCAAATTTTCTTGGGGCTATGTGATTTTTGTGAAAACATGGCAAATTTTGGGGCTACAATGATAGAGTTTGTATCGATTTATTAGAAAGGGAGCAGAACTCAACATGTGGTCACAGACCCAAAACTACAACTCGGAACCAGTAGAATGGAATTTCATTGAGCACAATATAAGTTAAAAAGTGATTTTGCCGAAAGACACAACAATGCTTGTTTGAAATGAATATTTGGAATTTTAGGGGTAAAGCTACACCTTTTAATCGGTAAAATTTCGGGTGGGAAAGCCTTCATTAAATTACCAATAAAATATTGAGAAAATTAACAAAACAAAATACTGAAATTATTATGAAAAACATACTCAAATGTCTGTATTGATATATACCGGTTCGATTTTTGGGGGAAAAACCCAAGGGGTAAAATACAATGGCCTATTAACGAAAGAGCCAAATGTTGCAAAATGGCACCAGTATTACAAACTGTGCAGCTCAACTATTTAGAAAGCACTCCTAAACCAAACAAAGTGGTAGGACGTACACATTTTCTACCAAGTTCCAATAAGAGCTCATTGAACGGATGCCATGTGGCAGATCAAGTCGATCACTCGGGAGCTGCAAGAAAACAATTTATGTCGATCAAATGTACTCAAAGAGAGTGAATGACCCATCTAAAAACAGTAATATATGACCCTAATGACTGATTGAGAGAATTGAGAGAAGAAAAAGATATTGGGTTAGTAATTAAGGATGCTTTCTGTGGATAGATGTGTAATCATGGATATAAATGCTGATCAAGTCAGTTTCTAGACTCAACAACCGCTTAAGATTTCCAAAGAAGAAGTTAACAAGAAATTTATATATACCTGTAGCCCCACTCGTTGTCATACCAAGCGACAAGCTTAACAAAGCCGTCATTCAAAGCAATTCCAGCCTTCGCATCGAAGATACTTGACCTAAAAATTTACAAATGATAAAAACAAGTCAAAATTCAGTTTCATTGAATCACCTACTATAGCATTAAAAAGGAGATAATAAATGGAAACGACATAGTATTTAATTCCATGTTAATAATGTTTTGGGTGGTGGTGGGGAATGAGACAAGACACTAGCTAAATTACGGCCGTGGAAAATTAACAAAGAAGTACAAAGGTAACCTTCTGGGGAAGCTATTACAGTTAAACTAACCAAAAAGGGACTATTCCCTCAGATGATAGTTATACTATAATGGTATGTATCAAGCATTTATCTGACTTACCTGCTGTCACCTATGAAGTCAGTTGACACCAAATTCTCATCAGTGTAACCAAGAATCCCCTTCATCTTACCCTCAGATTCTTCCCTATAGGAAAACAAAAGAAAAAGGAAAGTGGTTAAGGGAATCTGATCATTAAAAGAAAAGGTTTGACCACGCAGTCCCTTTGTCGAGTAGCATGATGATAATACTGCTCTGTAACAATTCTAATGTTTGATTTCTCTTAGTTTCAGTATAACCCACTAGTAACAAGCAAACAGGCATAACCTTGTTTAATATGGAAAATTTCTTACTTGATAGCAGCTTTAATTTCCTCATAACTGGCCTTCTTCTCAAGTCTAACAGTGAGGTCAACCACTGACACATCAACAGTTGGAACACGGAAAGCCATTCCAGTCAATTTTCCGTTCAGTGCTGGCAGTACCTTACCAACAGCCTACACAATTCAAATAAAAGCACAGGAATGTTACTCGTTTTATCTGTTTCTGGAATTACAGATCATACATCTGCCATCCTATCAAACAAAGAGGATGCTACTTATAACCGCAAAAATATACAAGAAATTAATATGTCAGTCCAGTCATGCAAGATAGTGAGTACCTTAGCAGCTCCGGTACTGCTGGGAATGATGTTGAAAGAAGCAGCTCTGCCACCCCTCCAATCCTTCATTGATGGGCCATCAACAGTCTTTTGTGTGGATGCGTGATAGAGTGGCAAGTAAATAAACAGTAGATATCTCTAAAAATGTAAGCAAAATACCAGAGTATGCTCACCAGTAATAGAATGGACTGTGGTCATGAGACCCTCAACAATTCCAAACCTATCATTGATAACCTGCCAGTACATATATATGAGAACAGATACCCATCCAGTCTCTTTTCTTTTTACCCAAGTAAGTTTTGAAATTCAAACTTCATATACCAAAAGAAAAATGAAAGTACCTTTGCCAATGGAGCAAGACAGTTAGTAGTACAGCTAGCATTGGATACAATGTGAAGATCAGGAGTATAATCCTTCTCGTTGACTCCCACAACAAACATAGGAGCATCTTTGCTTGGTGCAGAAATAATTACCTTCTTTGCACCACCCTGTGAATAAGCCAACAAATCTTAGTTAACAGAACTAACCAGCCAAATAAAGTAGCAGAACAAGATATATGACAGGATTAAGAACCTAGTACAATTTTCTGAGGAAAATTTCATTCTCATATCTAAGTACTCCTTTCAATTTAACCGATCAGAAATGGAAATAAAAACAGAAAACTAAAATTCAACATTATTTTCTTTCAAAATCAACAGAAGAATCATAAAATCCGACATATATGCATCAAGTGACCGCTTCTTCAAAGATCACCAATTGAGCAAAGCAAAACTGTCACAAACCTTCAAGTGGGCAGCGGCTTTGTCCTTGTCCGTGAAAACTCCAGTGGACTCTACAACATAGTCAGCTCCAGTCTCGCCCCATGGAATCTCCTCAGGGTTCCTAATCATCAGTACATATATAATTTTGCAATTTCAGTCAGAGATCCACAATTTTTTCCACAAGAGAAGAAATAAACGGATTCAAACAATACCTGTGACCAAAAACAGTGACTGGCTTCTCACCAAAAAGAAGTGTCTTGGAATCCTTCACCTTTAGCTCATGATGCTTCCATTGACCGTGAACACTGTCGTACTTAAACATGTAGGTCTGCAAATTACAATAACAAAATCACATAAAAACAGAATTAGATCTGAATCATGTCCTTCCATGCATGTTGATAATGCAACTAAGATCCATCATACTTCCACTGAGATATTTCATCAGTAAAGACAAGGAATGAATCAATAGATATCCACATTCACATGGATCGCCACCAGTTTACATGTTCCTGACCTGTTAGCCCGATCAGACGGTATTATATCCAATCTTATAACTAAACGCCAATCATATGCAATAAACTCATCGCATATACAAGTAAAAAACAATATACGAAAATTAGCATACCATGTACTCGGTGGTAATGAATGGATCATTAACAGCAACAAGCTCAACATCGTCTCTCTGCAGAGCCACTCTTGCCACTAAACGTCCGATCCTTCCAAATCCTTCACCATATCAAACAAAAACACAGATCAAATCACAAACTACAAGAATCACCATCACATACACAAAAAGAGATCGTAGAACTTACCGTTGATCCCGATCTTGATCTTTGCCATAGCTATCCGATATAAAAACGAACAAAGATTGATACAACAGTGAGAGAAAGAGAAGAAGATAAGAGATTAGTGATGAAAAATGTTACTTATAACCTGAATTGAAAATCCAATAATGGCGGATTTCTCGAGACTTTGAGGGAGTGTTTGTTTCGCGAGAAAATGACGGGCGCGTTCCTCTGTGCGTGCGATCGTGATCAGATGGCTTCATCACCGTTGATTTCTAAAGGAGGAAAAAAGTAATGGATCGCATGATTTCTCGTGGTTTTAACGGTATCACGTGATTAGCGCGAGAATCAAAAGATTATATTTTGTTAATTACACGTTGGCCCCTCTATTTTTCTCTAATTTTAATTTTAGCATTTATTTCTCACGTGTTTCAATTTTTGTATATGAGTATTACTTTTGCTATTTTTCCTTCGCCATAGTCTAATTGTTCTCGAAGAAAAAACTTTTTTTTTTTTTTTTTCGTTTTTACTATCAAAACTATAATAAATAAATTATATTAGTAAATTCAATCAAAATTTTGATTAATTCTTAATAAAAAGTGATCAAATTTGTCACTTGAAAATTACCAAAAAAAAAAAAGTACAAAAATCTAAATTATAAAAGTATCTTTGTAAATTGATTATATAATACTAAAACATAATCAAATTAGTTGTGAAGTATTCGAATTTAATTCAGTCAATTTGAATACAAATCGACTGCTAAATCATATACTAAATGAGTTCATTAAAATTTTGATTTTGAATTTGAAATTAAATTTTATTATTGATTTGACTACTAAAATTATACTTAATGTGACATAAGAACCTAACACATTACAAGTCTTAATCATAACTTACTGTTTTTGGTGTCCATGTAGTTCATGATTGATGCCCAATATTGAATAATTACGAGCCAAAGTTTATGAAATTAATATATATTTATTTTATGATTATAAGTTTCCATTAGGCATTAGGCATTAGGCAGATAAAATGGTTTCAAATGAGACACTCCAAGTAATTAATTTAAGAGTTTGGTGGTGATTAAATTGGCCAATACACTCGTTATGTATTATTTAATCGATGTCCAAATAATACAATATTATGATTTGTAGTATTTTTCTATTAGTAAGAAAAACTTCTAACTTTTTTAAATTACTTCTACAAATTATTTGATTGCTCTAACCTTTTACAAGCTGCAGAACCTTTTTTTTTTTGTAAATTGGAAGCTACATTTTGAAACTTGTTAATAGAACCTATTTCTCAATTACTAAATAAGTTTATTTTATTTTATATTTTACCTTTTTTTTCATAACTTTAAGTTTGTATAAAAATTTTAAAATAAAATGCATTATTCACCTAATATATATGTTTTTGACTCAATAATATAAATTAATTTCATAAAAGTATAATGTTTATTATTATCCTAATTTAGTAATTTTGGCTAAGCAAGTTTTATCCAAACACTTTTATAAGTTTGATGCTATTTTTAACTTCTAGCTCTAAGAAAATTGTTATGGTAATACAATTTGATCATAGAATTGTATAAATAAAATGAATTCGTTGATTGATATATAAGCTGATCTTAACACAGATGTAACTCTAACTCCGTTTGCATTCAAAACGTTGGACAATTGTGAGGCCATTAATATTTGGTACTAATTTTATTTAAAATTAGTCTAATCAATAAATTTACTAAATATTACACTATTTTTCATATTTTTGTATAACTCTACAGAAACCTAATTATAAGACTAACTTATTTGCCTTTGATCAAATTTGACATCTTGAGCTTTTCTGCATTTTGCAATCGAATTCTTGTTGTTTTTCTTCTCCTTTTTTCCATTTATTTATTGGCCATTTGATATGCTTATTCCACAATCCATTTTTTTTATAATTAATAACAAAAACATGTGATCTCATTTAAATTTTAAATTACAACCACAAAATCAACTATTATCATTTTTTGTTAGATTTTGCTAAAGATAGTAGTTGTTTTTGCTTATTATTTATAGATGTGTAAATATTGATTCTTTCAATCAAAAAATCATACCAGTATTATTTTAACTAGAATCTGAATTATTAAAAACACGAGTTTTGAGTTTTTGTAAAATTAACTCCAAAAACTTGGCTTAGTGTTTTTAGAATATTACTAGAATATTCGCTATGGAAAGTGCTCGTGTTAAACTACATAATTTTAAATTAAATAAAACAATTAAAAAAAGCTATGTTATTAAATATGAAAATATAATTAATAAAAAAAAGGAAAACCTTTTACTTCTTTTGTGAAAAGACAAAAATACTCTTGGTCTATTGAGGGGTATTTTGGTAAAATAATTCACAACACAAAAAATAATACCAAATCAAAATTGAACAACACTTTTAGGTTAAAATTTGAAATTCAGAAGAATTTTCTTTTTCTCGATTAACAGAGAGATTTGATTCTCTTTTACGAAAAAAGTTTCGATTTTCTTGCGGAAGGGAAGATGGAAAGGAAACAACAATTGAGAATTATTCTTAATCTTTCTTATCTGGATCGCAATTTATCAGTGAGTTTTTGAACTTTCTGAATTGGTAAGCAATTTATCGTTTGAATCCTTATGATTAAATCGCCTTGTTCTTGTTCATTATTGCATTATGTTGATTTTCTAGTTTGATTTAATGTTTTCGGAAGTTTTGTTGTTAGGTTATGGTGGGAATGTAAGTTAGATATATAGATTATTTGTTGAATCTTGTTGTTTTTCGATCTCGGGAAATAGAGTGAGAAAGAGAGTGGTGAATTTTTATGATTGATTTAATTTTGGTGGTGGAATAGAGAAATTAGAGTTTTGATGTCTAATTTTGCATATTAGGTCTGGAAATGGAAACTTGATAGGTACTCATTGAATATTTTGTGTTTTTCTATTGTTTTGCCGCATCTGAGTTTCTTATTTTAGGCAGCTGAATGATTAATTTTTTGTGTTCTTAAAGCAAGTGATGAATTTATGTCTAGTTCTGCTTTTTAAATTGAAGTGGTTTGAATTTTCTATTCAGATAAGGTGATTTTCTTCCGGTTGATTTGGGAGAAGCTTATGGTAGAATTATGCATCTGAGTCTCAGTGTGTATTGTCTGAATAATTGTTATTTTAAGGAGTCTTGATAAATAATTGGGTTTCAAAGTGCACGAGCAGTAAATTATGATCAACAAGATACTAAATAGGCTTCCTCGGAAGCCATCTAAGTCAACCGAAAGTCATGAAGGAGGGACTATAAATGCTTCTTCCAGTTTGAGAAGCAATGATTTAGCAGGTAACCGGAATGGGAACCCTAATACTACCTCTCTTTCAGGCCTCAATTCTGCTTCAAATCTTGTATTGAACCATGGAAATAAGTTTTCCCAAATTGTGAGCTCAGTGTTAAATGGGATTCCATCAGCTTCATATGAAGCCTTGCCTAGTTTTAGGGATGTTCCAAATTCTGAGAAGCAGAATTTGTTCATCAGAAAGCTGAACTTATGTTGTGTTACATGTGACTTCACTGACCCAATAAAGAACCTGAAAGAAAAGGATATCAAGCGGCAGACGTTGGTAGAGCTTGTGGATTACATAACCTCGGTTAATAGTAAATTCTCGGAAACTGCTATGCAAGAAATCATCAAGATGGTTTCTACAAATTTGTTCAGGACACTCATTTCGCCACCTCGGGAAAACAAAATTTTAGAAGGCTTTGATGTGGAAGATGAGGAACCTTCAATGGACCCTGCGTGGCCTCACTTGCAAATTGTTTACGAATTCTTTCTGAGGTTTGTGGCATCACCTGAGATGGATGCAAAGCTGGCTAAAAGGTATGTTGATCACTCTTTTGTTCTTCGGTTATTAGATCTTTTTGATTCTGAAGATCAAAGGGAGAGGGAGTACTTGAAAACGGTTCTGCATCGCATTTATGGTAAATTTATGGTGCATCGACCATTCATCCGGAAAGCAATCAACAACATTTTCTACCGTTTTATTTTCGAAACTGAGAAGCATAATGGGATCGCAGAGCTGTTAGAGATTTTAGGAAGTATAATAAATGGGTTTGATATGCCACTGAAAGAAGAGCACAAACTATTTCTTGTGAGAGCATTGATTCCACTTCATAAACCAAAATGTATACCCATGTATCATCAGCAGTTATCATATTGCATTGCCCAGTTTGTGGAGAAAGACTGCAAGCTCGCTGATACAGTTATACGGGGTTTACTAAAATATTGGCCAGTCACCAACAGTTCCAAAGAGGTCATGTTCTTAGGTGAACTAGAGGAAGTTTTAGAAGCTACTCATCCTGCAGAATTCCAGCGATGTATGGTACCCTTATTCCGCCAGATTGCCCGTTGCTTGAGCAGTTCACATTTTCAGGTAGGTAAATTTTATTATCTTAATCTGGTTTCAGCATATCTTTGTTCTTTAAAAGATCTCTGAGCTAGTAAATTATATCAAGTTGAATAATTTCAGTATTAACATATATAATTGCTTAAATGGTTTCGGTAGGTTCTTTCATTTCTTCCCTGTGTCTACGTAGTCATTGCATGATTGAATTATTTTACTCTTTGATGTGCTGGAAAAGATTGTTGATAGTTGAAAGTTTGAAATTTATAAATAAGCCATGGTGTGCTAGTTTAACAAATTAGTGTATATGATGTGGGCTCATCTGTGAATTGACCAAGATAAGGACGAAGAAAATGCTGAAACAAATGTAATCCTATTCGCATCAAAGGTTACCAATTTCATGAATAACTGTAAGGTATGACAATCGGATTAATAGACTAATTCCAACCAGGGAGGAAAGACTTTAACATGTAGTCTCATTCTCCTTGGATCTTTTAAACTCATTATGCATTCGCAACCTGGAGTCCGTTGGAAATAGTTAACGATGCGTTCGCAACCAGGGAGGAAATAACTGATGCTAAACGTTAACGATGTGAACATGTTGATAGTCGCCTTCAGAAATAATGTTCATTGTTGCTGTGTGTGTCAATAAACAAATCAGACAAAATCAAACAAGATAAGAGTTTTGCAAAAATGAACAGCTATGAGCCTATGACTGCCATGAGAATATTAAAGTTATGAAACAAATACATATTACAATGGTGAGTGAAGGACAAAGTATCTCAACTAAATTAAAGAGGAAAGGATTCTGAATGTTCAATTAGTATTGAATAGTACATAGCACTTCTATTCTGTTCACTATTCTTTTTACATTAAGGAATATGTTGTCAATGAGGGTTTTTTCTTTAAAAGAATATTATGCTTGAGAGTTACGGGAAACTTGTAAGATATATCACTTCACATTTGTGATTCTTTTGGTCACCTAAGCCTTATGCACATTTGCATTTCACAGTAAATAATATCAGGAAGTAAATTCATTTATCCTCTTTCTAATGTCTTTCGGCTTTGTTTCCTCTGTGCTTACTTGCAATATTTAGCATAAACACCTTACCTGCATACAACGTGCTGCTTGATGATTCTGTTCTTCGTCAGCCTCCCATTTTAACATGTGATGCGCATTGTTCTATTAAATTATCGATTTAGATTATTTGGCTTAGTATCTCGATCACTTCATTATTAACCTTTTTTCTCCCTTTGTTATAGATGTTTTGTTTTATTGGTTAGTTGTTTCTAAAAAGGTTCCTAACTAGTTTGGTTATTTAAGATACAGCATAGTACATAACAGAAGTTTCAAAATGGTTTTTGATTGTCAAAAAAATATGCACCGACAGTCACATACGTGATACACCAGAGGCATTTCCCCTTAGGAAAGAGAGAGAGAGAAAGATGAAGGCACCAACTTGCACAAATTATTTTCTCTATTTATTTGGATCTCAAAAATGCATAAAAGTTACTCATAAGTTTAGTTAATTCAGTATGCAAACTTTCATCTCTGTTTCCTTTTCTTCCGCTCTTGTTGAAATCCAAATAGTGCATAACTGAAATTATACATTTTAGTAGTATTGTGAGCAGAAAGCCATTCTTGGTCGTTCATGACTTCTCATAAGCATATAGAGTTCACGAATAGTTAAAGCTTACACATTATGTTTGTCATGGTAAGATAGATGATTCAGATCATTGTAATCTAAGAGAGTAACGGTATATAACTCGTTTGTCTGCATCCCCTTCCCAACTTTCCATATTCAATTGCTCATGTCTTTGTTTTACAGGTAGCAGAGAGATCCTTATTCTTGTGGAACAACGATCACGTGGAGAATCTGATCAAACAAAATTGCAAAGTTATACTACCCATCATCTTCCCTGCATTGGAGACAAACGTAAATAACCACTGGAATCAAGCAGTACAAAGCTTAACATTAAATGTGCGCAAAATCTTCTCTGATATTGACCCCGAACTCTTTGAAGAGTGTTTGCTCAATTTCAACGAAAATCAAGCTCAAGGGGAGGAAATTAAGTTGAAGCGTGACGCCACATGGAAACGATTAGAACAAATCGCTGCAATGAAAGTGTCAAGCCACGAACCGGTACTCGTCTCCACAAAAGCAGCCCCTCGAATGTCATCTGGTTAGCAATTCTACTGGTGATTATAGCAATCTAGATTTTTTTAATTGGTATTTGAATCATGGTCAAATATATCATGAATTTGACAACGTCCAAATTGGTTCTACACGCTCGGATTGTAAATATTTGTTTGGGTCTCTGTAGTTTGATGTGTTACAATTAGGGTGTCAAAAGAAACTTTATTCCACATATTTATTACATATTTTTTCTTTCATAAATTAGGTAATATTGGATTATTGGTAGAAGAAGCTTTATATGCATGACAATTAATTTATTTGTTTTGTGTAATAAATTTGAATATTTTATTATGGAGCTGGTAAAACGGGTCAAAACTCATTTAACCCGAAAAATAATTTGGGTTTGGGTTTTGAATATTTGACCCATGTTTAAATGGGTTGGGTTTAATTCCATATTACCTATTACTTTTTTAAATTGTCATATATAATAATTTTTCAAATACGATACTAAAAAAAAAAACAAAAAATTCTTAATTTTGTTATGTATCCAAAATTTTTACCGTATTAAAATTATTTATAAATTGTGATATTTACACAATTTTACAATTTAGCCGTATAATGAGTCAACCCAAACGTGTGAATTGAATAAATAGATTTAATACGGTCTAAATATTCTTGACAAAAGAAAACAGCTTAAAGTTGATGTCCGCTAATCACCCAACGAACCCTCTTTTCATCCTTTCCTTACCTTCTCACGCCATTGAAGCATTCGATTTCAAAACCCTAATTTCAAGTAA
>JAYMTB010000214.1:0-16601 GCA_036897585.1 Francoa sonchifolia | reverse complement strand
ATGAAGCGGAGTACGATAATCATAATCCCTAGCATGAACCAACGATTGATCTTCCTCAAGAAGCTTCCGAACAGCAACAACATCATTCTGATGAGCGTTCCACAGTATAAGCGACGTTCTACTCACTCTCGCTTTCTCCTTCTTCTGCTTATCCTTCGCCGCCGCAGATGTATCGGAGCTTCCTGCTCCGCTGCTACTCATGAGTACCAAAAAAAACTGATCGGATTGCAATCACGGAGGCGATGAACAACTGTAGAATCCGTTGACTGATCAATTATCGGAATGAGGGAAAGAACTGAACGGATCCGTTATTTTGCTTTTACTTTTTCAACAGAAAACGATTTTCTCGCTCGCTCTGTTGATTTGACAGTTGTGTGTGAGTATGATTGGGCCAAGCCCATGACCCGGGTCCAGTTTCAAAAATTAAAAAGTGAAAAACTGGCGTCGCCCGGGTTCGAACCGGAGACCTTCAGTGTGTTAGACTGACGTGATAACCAACTACACCACGACACCGTTTTGTCTAATATCTTTTATAAACACTCTTTCGATGTTAATATTTTGGGTACTTGCTAGGCAAAATCTTGGTAATGTTGTTAGTAACGAAGACTATAGGCAGAATATATCTACCGTACAATCACTACGTTACAATATTTTTCTTTTACTATATCGTTTATTTCTACTATGTTTCTCCCTATATTCTTGTAAAACTGTATCTCCATTTATAAACAAAACTTTGCTATCACTATAAATGTCTAGTGTTTCATGAAGTGTCGTAACATAATTTGTATCACAATTCGGTTTGATACAGATTTCGGATTCCCTCCTAATACTAATGCCGCAATCGAACGAAAATACTTATTGTGGAATCAAAAACAATATTCTATTTGTTCTCTCTACCTTCCACTCGAAAGCATGATGATTTTTTTTCCAAAAAGTTCAATTAACAATACACAATTGAATCTTGAATATGATTCATTATTGAACAAAAATGATGCACTATTAACCATCCAAATCAGATCCATATCATGTTGAAGAAAAATCTCCTCTTAAGTTTCGCTACCTTAACAATAATAATCAGCGCACTTAATCAAATAACCAGTTTCATAATATATATAAAAATCTCCAATAAATTTTGAATGATAAAATCTTTTCCTAAAATAAGAAAAATATGTAGTTTTCAAACTTTATATTATATTTAAATATCATATTCAAATATCTCATGAATTTTGCAATCAATATCTTATATACCAATTTTAATAATTACTAATTAAACATGGGTATTAGCTGCCCTTTAATATGTAATCCAAATTTGTGTCAATTCGGATAGATTGTAATAATCTCGAATTCTCCTCCTCCATGGACGGACATGAAGCTTTTTCGGGTAATGGCAGAGAGCCGAATGAAGAAACAACAAAAGGGTAAAGACAATTGATAAAGATCTAAAAAATTCCCCTGCATTGGTAATTTCTCCTCACTCTCTTCCTTCCACTCTTAAATACTTCATCCTTAAATCCCAAATTCTAATCTCACATAACTCAAGTTCAAAAAAAATGGCGAAAAAGAGAATGGAGAATGAAGAAACAGAGCAAAACGAAACCATGAGTTGGACTCAAATGACAGAAGAATCTACATTCCGCCGCGTCAGGAAACGATACATTGGTGTACGGCAACGTCCGTCAGGGCGGTGGGTGGCGGAAATCAAAGATACGATTCAGAAAATTAGGGTTTGGTTAGGTACTTACGATACGGCGGAGGGAAGCCGCTAGAGCCTATGATGAAGCCGCTTGTTTACTCCGTGGAAATAATACTCGCACCAATTTCTGGCCGTGCTCCGCCGCTTCTCATTCTTCTCCTCCGGCGCTTCCGTCTAAAATCACTAATCTTCTCCTCCATCGAATCAAAGCGAGAAATAATGAATCTAATTCTGTTGATACTTCGTTGAATGTTAATCATCATCAACAGGAGAACTTTGAGTTTGATGAATTCTTCGATGCGCCGATTGATAATGCCGGATTCGATGAAAATTTGGGGGAAAAGGAAGAACAACTCGATTTAGTTGATTTTCAGTTTGTAGATGATGCGGAATCGATGATTTACTGTTCGCCATTTGAGATAGCGGAAGAAATGGTGGAACCGTTAATGGAGAATGAAAATTTTGGAGAAGAAGAATCAATGGTGAGGGAGATGAAAAGAATGAAGTATGAAAGGAAATTCTCTGCTTCACTTTATGCCATTAATGGCGTATCGGAATGTCTAAAGATGAAGATTGGATCAGGAAGTGAAAAGCAAGAAGAAGTGATTGAAACTCCGCAGAGTTCACCTTCTTCGTCGAGAATTGAAGAAATAGAAGTTTCGATTTGGAATTCTCTTGATCTTCCTCCCATCTGCTTTCTTTTATAGTTCATAAATTGCATTGATTCACCGTCTATAACAGAATTTTAAAATTCGAAAATCATATTTCCAAAATTAATATTTACGAATAAGTGGACCCATTATTTACGATTAATTACAGTGTCTTCCATGGCTTCTATGGCCGACCTGTTTAAATTATTTCTACTATCAAATCAAGTTTCTGTTCCTTCTTCCCTCTCTTACTTACCGTTCTCGTTTCGCAAATCATGATGGCCCTGATTTGTATCGTTTTTGGACTTTTATTGTTTCTGGTAACAACAGGATTTCAGTTTTTCGGATATCAAATCGAGTATTCATCTCCTTATTTTGCAGGATTCTGTGCCCTAATTCTGATCATATTACTGTCAGTATTACTCCATTTGCAAGTAAATTGGTCTCTTCTATCTGTGATTGTGGTGGTTGAATCAAGCTGGGGTTTCGGATCATTAAAACGTAGCAAGAGTTTAATCAAAGGATTAAGATCCGTTGCTTTATCACTCTCGTTGTTCTTCTGGTTTTTCATTTCAATCTTAGGGTTCATCAGCTGGTTGTCAGCAGCGAAATTGGGCGGAAACGGCAGCGATGGATGGAAGAATTGGGCGTTTGTGCTACAGATCGTTGTGACTTCTGCTTTGATTATGGTGATTCTGCTGTACAATCTTGCGGCTACAACTGTGATTTACATGTATTGTAAAGCTGTTCATGGAGATTTGGATATGGAGATTGCTCATGAGTTTGTTTGGGATTATGTCAGTTTGCCTTTTGATATTCAGAAGATTCCTCATGTTGTCTCTGTCATTTCCAGTTGATGAATTTCGAAGGTCAGATGCTCTGTATGTAATATTAGATTCATGGATTCTAACTTTTCATTACTGTCCATCAATGCATATATGAACAAGAAATTTTCAAATATTTTCGACTTTTTAATAACTACATCAAGAAATCATCATGGAGTTAATAGAAAAAAGATCAAGCACATTAAGGAATTGGTTTTTAACAAAAACCCGAGCAAGGGGGTATAATTGAGAATTACTAGTATCATAGGCAAGATGCAAGGACAATTTGTTGCAATAAAGCTTGAGTGCTAAGCTTTATTTACAGCTTTCTTCATAACCTCAAGAAGAACTCGATGAAGAAACAATTCAGTTGGCGAAGCCAAGGATATTTGTCAATTGGTTTATGGAGTACCTTGGCTCACGAATTAAAGAATTTCGATATTTACCCCCTTGATGAAGTCAAAAACAACAATTTCATTCGTTAGACTCAGAGCTTTCTGTTGTTAGTGTAGCCATACGAAGATGAGGCGTTTAGTTTATGAACACCCTCTTCCTGATCCGTGCCAAAGAAAAGATTGCTCCAGTAATTCGGCCTTTGGACAAACCTTGAAGGGACGCGATCGCTATCTTCTCCTCCTGACGCATCATAACCATCACTAGTTGATCTCGAAAATGGGATTCCTTTATGAGCAGCTGTGGTTGCAGTAGATAGGACAGTTAGCTGCCTTGCTTCTTCGGGTCCTGATGAGGGAACCCCGAATGGATGGATATCGGGGGAGTCTAAACTGCTCTCTGGGGAAGAAGCAACAATTCCGGCTGAGCTTGACATTGCTAGGGTTGTTTGGAAAGCACTTCGCGCTTCAAGCTGAAGAGGGGCCAAACTAGTTGACATTTTGGTGAAACCTGCATTATCAGCTTTCGCTGAAACCTTTGTCAGATGATCCATGGGTAAGTCAGCTGGAAGGCGCACTCGCTTATTAGCTCTCCTTCTATTAGGGTCTGGCCTTGGGACCATTCGGCGTCCACTACTGCCAGAGTTTTCTGCTTCTAGCACAAACGGGGAATCATTTCGCACCACTGGTTGCAGAATTTTGGACCTTTTTCTCACTTCTGCAGCAGCCTTGGATACCTCTTCTGCATTCAATCGTGCCAATGCCCACGGACTGATCTTTACTGCTCCTGGGTTTTTCTTCTTAACCGGTTCATCTCCCACCATCTTTTTTCCTAACGATCTAACAGATGCATTTTCTGGAGGTACAACATCAAACTGGAAGAAAAACAAAAATCCACCAACCATCAAGCCATTGACTCACATGATTCGTTTCAACAGAACTATTACGAGTTTAAAGATTGAAAAAACATACTAAACCTCCCATAAACAAAGCAAAGGGGTCAAATTACCTGATCTTCCAGAAACAGGCGTGGAGGCGTACACCATGCCCCTCGGTGGAAAGTAGTAAAGGAGCTCGCACTGCTTAATCCAGTAAGTGAGCTAGCAGGAGACATTTGGGGGCTTTGTTGACCTCCAAGTCCTTGTTGTTCTTGCTCTTGCTCCCTTAGCGCAATAATGTAATCATATGTACTTATCCCCTGTCAGACGTGCAAGATTAAACTAATAAGAACAGTAATTGAGGAGGCAACAGATATAATCATAATTTCCAATGATCAACAAAAAGAGGAACCAACCCCAAGCCAATAGGTTAGGACTTCCTACACAGTCAGAATTGCGAAGTGATTGTCAAGCTTACCTTCTTTATGAGGAGAATGTGGAAAAAGAAAAGCTGAGCAAGTGGTAAGGTTGCTATCATAGCCAAAATGGTGCACACGGCCTGTAAGAATGCAAAATTAACCTCAGTTAAAGAGCGGTGCTCAAACAGCATTAACTGCTGAATTAGCTTCCTTGATCTGTAAGCTGCTCTGTCCCTGATAAGGGCATATACTCTTTCATAGACTGATCCAACCACAAACTAAGAAATACGCCAAAAAAGGCTGATTTACAAAGGAAAGTAAAAGGCAACCTGCAAGATGAGGATAATACTCACCACCACAATAACAAATGGAACCAGAGTAAAACTGCTTCCTAACTTGGTGGTGACATCCATAGAGAATCGCTTACGCTCGAGAAAACAGCATATTAGTACAAGGATTCCAGTTGACCATTGAAGAATAAGCTGCAATCTCAAGCCCAAGGTACACAAACCGTCAATTATCAATTACAATGAAAATAAGCAGAATATAAAGTACTCCTTTCTGAGGTGAACTTCAGATTCTCATATACTGCAAAAAAGAAAGAAGGCTCGTGATTACCAAGAGGAGTGAAGAGACCATAAGGGTGAAAAACTTTCGATAGTTCTTTTTGCCTATACAGTTGTTGAGCCACTACAAACCAAAGAGTGAAAATGGCGTTAGAAGAATATCAAGGCACAAGGCAAATTCTAACATATCAATGTCCTGCATACCCTGCAGTGATGATCAAATTGATCAACACATTTGTCACAAACTCGACAGTGCTTGCTGTACTTGAAAACCTGCAGTAAGAGATAATTTTGAGTACATGAACTTTATATGCAGAGCCTTAAGTCTTAATCGTGGAGGTGACTGAAAATGTATCAAACACAATCATTCACAGAAACAAGAAAAAACAGGTAGAATAAGAAAATTCCTATAAATCGTATTTGCTTTTACACACCTCAACTTCACACAAGCTGCAATAGAACATGCCATCTTCACTATTTTGTTGCTCGGAAGATTCATCCTGTGAACTACAGCAATTGTATACAAAAGCACAAGGAGATAGAGCCAACAGGCTGATAAAACAGGCTGATGATGTATTGTTCTCAGTGTTTGCAGCATGATCATTTGAAGGCGCATCTGTTTCCATCATGTCCTTCTCCGGGGATTTCCCTCCAAGGATTGAAGGGTTTGCATTGCGTAATGATGAGTTCGATTCCAAACCTAGTTTGGAATCCTTTTTCAGAGCATGCTTCCCATTTTCTGGAATGTGGAGATATTTTTTGGACTTGAAAACTCCCGGGTCTGCAGGATCAGAAGCCGCACACCAAATATATAGGCCAAACACGCATGCAACCTTAAGACATAAAAGGGAGTTACTGAAAATTCCAACAGGAGAGAAGACAAGTATAATTGAATTATCCAATCATAAGCTAAACCATATTGACAATTTAGCGGTTTCGTAGAAAATTAAACCAACCAATACAAGAGCATCACAATGAGATGTGGTCAAGGCAATATGAATGCCCTGTGCAGTAAACCTATGGGTGAGGAAAACCTTTTTCTCACATTGTCAATGTGGTCAAGGCACGAAGCCCCTACACACATACGGATGAGCTTATTCATCTAAGGGTGAAGGGAGGGTGGTTACATGGGTCATCTCATCAAGTAAACAGGAATGAAATTGGCATTCATCAACCAGAGGAAATCTACTGCTATCTTCAGTTCAAACAAAGAAATATTTCTATATCTTTTTCCTAGACAAAATTTCAATTCATAAGAGCATGAAATGCAATCCATGGCCTCAGAGAGGAACAATAACAAGTAAACTTCAAAGGATCCAAAGATAAATTGGGAAAATGAGCTACACCTAAATGATCAGACCAGCCCAACAAAACACAAAAAACAGAAATCAAGAATGTGAAGAAGATGGCACAGATCTCAGTTCTTCAACCCACAAGAAATATAAAAAAAGGGAAAATGAGAAATGGCTTACAAGAAGGGTGTAGATCCCAGTCACAACATACTGCAACATCTTCTTTCCAACAAAAGGAACAAAGAACACATAGAAAGCAAATCCCAAGGCCAGAAATACAGAAACAGCCACCACCTTCACAGATACAAAACAAACACTCTCAAAACATATCTTCAAGCAATAAATAAACAAAAACTACACCAAAAGGGAGTAAAATTACCTGGAGTGGATGATATGGAAGCTGCCATCCATGCTTCCTCATTTCCTACTTGAATGCTACAAGCCCAGAAAACAAATATGAAGCAAGATAATCTTATCCTTGATTTTCCTTCCTTAAATCTTCAATTTTGTCTGTTTCAAATCATTTTCTTCCTGATTTACTCAAAATCCAAATAAACAAAAGTTGACAAGAGAAATGGGTATAATCAAAAAGGACACCAAAGAGCTAAAGGATGAAGATTTGACTAGTTTGTGATAATGGGTATGAAGAAAAAAATGTGGACAGTGATGAACCTTTGTCTGGTTCACTCAATCATATCCCAAGGCCCCTCACTCCCCCATCACAGTCATTGAAGGTGAAAAATTTATGGGTTTTCCATTAGGTATATGGGTTTTTCTTGTTTCCAGAAAAGCTTTTTACTTCCACAAAGATCCGTGACTGTAAACAGCTAGAGAGAGAGAGAAAGAAACAGAGAGGAAGAGAGAGAATTTTCTGATCTTCTTTTTGGGCCTATAATTACATGAGCAAAAACACACTTTTACTTTTTTTTCCTTGTTGCTAGCATTACCCTTTTTCCATGGGCAAATCATGTGTCATATGCAAATGCAATTAACAGTTTTTCACTTTTGTAATTTCCATCACTACCAACCCCTGACTCTATCCATTAAAGCTAATTAACTCCCTCTGCTATTTTCTCTCCCTTTACTGAGAAAAATCATTAATATTACAACAAAATATGACTCACCCAATTTAGTTTATACCTTTACCAATTCCTCTATAAAAATCAAAATCACAGTTGGGTTATGTATAATCATCAAACTACATGTGCTTATTTAAGTAAAATTTGAACCTTTTTCAAATGGGGTGGTTGAAAAATGAAGAATATGGCCATTTTCAAACAATAATCTTATAATTTATTGAAATTAGTAACATTTAAAGATTAACCAAGTTGAATATTACATAAACAAGTAGAAAATTCCAAAGTCAAAAAGAATCTGCCATTATCATACGGGTCACTTTCTGCTATCCAAAAACAAGACAGAATGTCAGAATCTTATTAATTTACTATTCCATTACTTAATTAACTATATTAGCTTAACACATAATTAAGTACAAGTGTCTCGAGTTACTCAAGTGCACATCAATACTAGCAAAGTTGAACAAACAAAGATTCAGTTTCAATTACATAATCTACAAAGATAATAGTATATTTTCCTTCAATTCTCAACCCGATTTTATTATTTGGAAATGGATAACAAGATAAAAAGCATAGAAATTGGTATGCAATGAAGATGTTAATTAGGGTTTTCAAAAAAGGATGAGAGTTATGTTTTGGCATTTTCTTGTCAGAAAATATTGGTTTTGGTGATATTTTGTAAAAAGAAATACTATTTAATGAAAAGACTATCCGATTCCTACTACTTGTTTTATAAGCCATACATTAAAATATTTATATAATTTTTCTTTAAAAAATAAAGTAAGATAACAAAAAATTAAAAAAAACAAATTAATACTTTATATAAGCAACATGGTAATTTTGATTATATATATATTTTTGGATTTAATGTAAATGTGAAAGTTACGTTACATTTGCAATTTAATACCAAAGCAACCATAGTAGTGACTACTTTATCTTTATATATAAAAACAAAAAAAATGGGATCGTGATTATAACCAATCTAGACTTTATACAAATTTTCTATCAAGATTGTATTTAAGATTTGGATTATAGGTCAATTCATATTTCGGATTATAGGTCAATTCATATTCATCGTGCTACTAAGTCAATTGAATCTGCACAAGCAATTAGTGTGCGAGGTTGAGGACAATAATGAGTGTGTTTTATAGGTCCATGTCCATCCTAGAAGTTAGGGCATCAGTCAAAATTTGGTACAAATATTTAACATGACAAAGGATTCGTCGTACTATATATTTACTCTTATGTTTCAAAAATAAATAAGACCTACATATGACCCAGAAAACAACAAATATGTAACATTACATACACCATAATGCTGCAAGTCATTAAGTCAATCATTCCATACCATCAAACTATTAATTAAGAGATAGCAAAATCTATCGTCACTTACAGGACATTTTAGGTGTTTATATACAAACTAAAGATTCATCGATCTGAATGAGGAATTCTTTCACTATCAGTTTTCGTCTGGGATAAAGAAATCGAACCTGACATCAACAGAACCTGACATTTCTCCGTTATCTTTGTAATCGATGTTTGTTATTGCTCCATCCTCTTCTGCGTCTTGATATCTTGCCTTCACTCGCCTTACTGGTACAGTGACAGAGTAAATTGTACCAATGTCTGAATCAGTTGAGACACTCAGCTGAACTTTATCTTGAGATTCTATCTCCACAAAATCTGATAGAGCACGAACGACATTGCTCACAATCTTTCGTTTTGCTTCATCACTAACATCACATCGGTCAGAGAAGAGAATCATCTTTAACCGCTGCTTGGCAATCCTAGCATTAGATCTCTTTCTTGACACTGGTGATGGGAATATTATCTTCCAAGCTAGGTTCAGACGCTCGAAGAAGCTCATGTTTATGGCATTTAGGAGAAAGCTCTCAGCTTCTTGGTTACCAGAGCTTGGAGATAGCTCATAATCTCCTGCAATACCAGAAAACCGTTTAATATGGTTTCGCGAGTTGTGGCCTCTAAGTACTATGCCAGGACATTTGAGTGTAGCTTCGGAACTGCTAGATCCTCCATTCAGCAAACCAGTAAAGTCTACCTGTAATACAGCAGAAAAAAACAAAAGAAATTAGCGTTCGAGGCAGTCCCATTTCTAAACCCTGCAACTTACATAATAAGTTCCACCCATGAACATATTCCATTACAAACATATAATTCATCAAAGAGAAAACATATCACTTGATGGTCCAGGAACCAAGGACTTCCCAAAACACTACTGCTTCCCACTATTACTGCTTCTGCCACCATATGCCATGGTTAGCCACTACTATTGCGCTATCACAACATGCAATAGTTCAATGCTTTTCTCTATCCTTTATCCATAACACCAATAGAATTGTACATTAAAGTCAGAACTATGGAAAAGGTTAATCTGACTGATCCATAAAGGATTATAAATCAAAGTCAATATGTTCAAGGGCCGTCCAATCCCATAATTTGATGCATGTATCTACGTAAGCCAACTTTCAAGGAAATCCTCAATCGCAGTTATTATTGTTACACCGCATGAAACATCACCAAACACAGTCCACACTAAAGTGGCAAAAGAAAAGAAAATCTGTCAGTGTTCATAGCTAATGAGAAATAAAGATGGAAAGTTACACCAAGAGAATCCCTGATAAGGATATAAAGTAGGCGGATCATATTTCCAAACTCAAGCACACGAAGCTCCTTAACTCTATGCATCGCATAATTAAATGGGTGTAAATAATTGAATCTTAGGTAAGTACACCTAAGAGAGTGTAGAGTTTAATGTCTATATTTGGCCGATCCCTAACTAGTAACTGTTCACAAAGAAGGGGCATAACATTAGACTTGTATAAAAGGTCTTCCTGCTATGAGGTTTCACAGCTGCAGCTGCTGCACAACTGAAAATGTCAAATACTCCATCCTAAAACACACCACTGCCCCAAATTTATTCCAATCACTAACACCAATCGAATTGCTATGTAGTTCCAAAATGCTAGTTTCTGAGGTTTTCAACCCAAATTTTACAAAACCTCATCCAGCAAACAACACATTGAAATTAGAATAGTCTAACCAATTCAATAACCGATCATAAGCCCTAGTTTTACTGCAAAAACCCTAAATCATATCCTACCATATTTTTCAGCCGAATTCAGCAACTCCTACATGCTGCTATCTGGAGAAATGAAGAAAATGGAAAGAAAAACTCGGGAACTCGCAATTCGCAACCGCCACTAAACTCTCAACAAATGCTCAAATCAGACGAAAGAACCACGAAGTATAACAACAATTCACCTTTGAAGACAACAAAGAGCTCCGGAGAGAATGAATACGATAGCATCCCAATGTCGCAGAAACCCTCAGATCCGCCGCAATCGCCATTTCCTCGCTCTCCCTTACTTCCGTTCTTCTCCCTCCCGCGACAACTAGGTTTCAGGTGCTCATTCTTCCCTATAAAACGACGTCGTTTTATCATCTTATTATTCGTCCATTATAATTAATACACACACAGATTTATGTGGGGACCACACAAGGGTAGATTAGTAATATAATTAATTAAATGGTAATTTTGTTATTATAAGATAACATAAGGTTATTTTATGTAAAGAGTAAGCAATTAGACACCTAAGATAATCCAAGTAGGTATTAGAGTCATATTTCTTAAGAATTTGAATATATATATATATGAATGAATCAAAATTTGTAAATAAGAAAAAAAAGGAAAAAAGTGGTCCAAAATAATTGTAATTAAAGGCTTTTTCAAAAGTTTATATTCACAAGGGCAGTCTTTTATAAAATGGTTCTAAAACAATTACAACATCTATCTATTTACCAAAATCTTCACATTTTTCATTGATTGTGACTATGGAAGTTTATATGGGACCACAATTTTAGATCTAAAATTGAATGTCCAAATGGTAGGTTATATATAGATATACCATTATGATATCTTAGGGTTTTAGTTAAATTCTTTGTCTTTCTTGTGGACTCATATGTTGCTCATCTGTTAATTTCTTATTAGTCTGGGTGTATAGGAAATTAGAAGGGTTTATGATTGACAATTAAAAATGCAAGCACTACATTTTAATAAAATTGCAAAGATGACCCTACACTTTGGAAAAGATGACATTTTAGTACAAATCATGACATTTTCTAAATAGGGCCATGTTTATTTTGTGTCAGGGGATGAGGGGTTAGCCCAATATTTGTTGGTGGTGTGGTCAGGTTTATGGCACTACAATTGCTCTTTAAGTCCATAAAGTCCCATACCAAACAATTCAATTTTCTTTAATTGGGACATACCCTTTTCACATTTTCTCATATTCTATAATGGCTCTTTTTTATATCCATAAATTTATTTTATTATCATCCTCGTAATTTCATGTAAAGAACAAAGAAAAGTGATTGGGGGACCAAAAATTACTTACAATGATTAAAATTTGCATACCAATTTCTAATTATTTTCTTTATTATTTAGAATCCCAATAAAGTCAAAAAGATAAAATTATGGCATTTGGGAGGAGTGATTTATACATTTTTTATAAAATTATTTCGAAATTTGAAAATTATTTTCGGAAAATACTGTAGTAAATATGAGAAACTCAAAAGGGTATTAGTAAATTGAAGGAAAACCTAAAAGGGCCCATTAGAAGTACGATGAATAATCCAACTGAAACAGAAATTTAATAGATAAAATAAATGGTAAAGTACTAAACTTTAATATTCATTAAGAAATTAGTCTTATCAACAAAGAAGATTATAATGTGTCAATAAATTAATATGAAAAAGTTCAATGCTTTAATATTATATATGGGGTTAAGAGGTAGATTTAATATGATCTGATCTGTACTAAAAGGAAAGGATGGTGGTGGGTGGTAGTGAGAATCTAGAAATGGGAAAAAATACCCATTTGATTTCATGAAAACCCCAGACAGAAAATTTAATAATTTGGTGAAAAGAAATGAGAGAGAGAAGTGAAGAAAAAAGCAGAGAATAAAAAGAGACCGGATGTTGACAAATTTCATGTCACTGTTGTTGTTTAGAAGGTCGTTTGTTTGTGTGAAGATTGATTTCTTATCTGGGATCTCTCCCTCTCTCTCTCTCTAAAAATCCTCTTGTTTGAAGAAGAATATTGGGTTTTATTCTTTATTTGGGAGATAGAGAGTGGCCCATCGGATCGAAATCTCTGTAGTTTCTTCAACCTGATGATGATCTGAGTTTCTTCAATGGTGTTTCTGTAATACTCACTTTGTTGTTTGTTTGTTTGTTTAATTGATTGATAGGTTGATTGATTGAATCTATGGGGTTTGTTGAAGGAAGATGATAAGGAGATGTGGGTTTGAGGTAAAATTTTGATTTGGTTTCTGGTCATTTGATTTGCTGGTGTTGTTTGGTGCATAATTTGGTTAATTGGGCTTCAATTGTTGGGTGTATAAATTATGCATTTGTTTCATCATTGTAGCTAATTCACTTTAATGTTGTTGGGTTTCTCTTAATTGTTTGGAGATTGGTTTTTAGAGATAATTAGATTTGTTGGGTAACTTTTTATCCTAGCTTGTTAATATATGTGTTCCTTATATATTGTATTAGTTTATTAGATCAATTGCGTTGGATCTGTTATAGTACTACTTCAATTTAGTATGATCAAAAGAAAATGATTGCTTTCCTTATTGACAATTTGTATGAGATTGTATTCCCATTTGGCACAAATTTTTAATTTCTCTTGAGTCTCTGGATACACCATCCAGATATGAGGAGTATGTATAGCAATTGATTAATTAATTTTATCTATCCCAGCCACACGAGTTCATGAACTTTTTTGTACTTGTGTTACTATAGAAATTCGCTTGTGTTTTTGGTCACTTCATTAAGTCAATGGGAAATCCCATTTCCTTTTTTCTGAGTGGCATTGTATTGCACCCATTTCCTTTCACTGTTTCGGACTAGGAGGAAGCCAGTGGCATAGAATTATACGAAAAATTAAGTGTTCAGCTTTGTCCTATAAATTATGCACTATATGTAACTATTCTACCTTTTCCCTATTCCTAACTGACAATGAAACTGAGTCAAACTGCTGAATAGGATTCATCCTTACAATATTTCTTCATTGATTTCCAGGGATGGGAACAAAAGTGGAGTGTAAAAGCTACTTGCCAGGTTTCCACTCAATGAGGGATCTTAACGAGGATTCTAACAGTTGTAGCTGGCCTCTTTTCTATGGAGATAGAACCTATCAAAATGGGCAGTTTTACAATGGTTTCTTGCCGGGAGTTGTCGCAGATGCATATCCAGGGTATGATAAGGATGTAGTCAAGCGGACAATGCTTGAGCATGAGACCATCTTCAGGAATCAGGTATTTCTATTTGAGATGCTTATGAGACTGCTG
Source organism: Francoa sonchifolia (assembly GCA_036897585.1). NCBI lineage: Eukaryota > Viridiplantae > Streptophyta > Magnoliopsida > Geraniales > Francoaceae > Francoa > Francoa sonchifolia. The sequence goes on along the minus strand of JAYMTB010000214.1, from coordinate 2,437 downwards.
TCATTGGTATGGCTTAGAGTCTTGTATTTCTATACGCTTGAATAAGTGCAATTTTTTTTCTTCATCCAGGTGTATGAACTTCACCGTCTATATAGAACACAAAAGGACTTGATGGATGAAATTAAAAGGAAAGAATTACATAAAAATTGGATACCCATCGAGACTTCATTATCATCAAGCCCGTTAGCATCTCAGGTTACATCGGAAGGTGCTCGAAAATGGCATATGCACAGCTTCCCCTTGGGAAACTCTGTTTGTGCTAGGCCGTCTGTTTCAGGTGCTGAAGACAACCATTCTTCCTTCAGTTCTATCAAAGGAAACACTGTCCAAGCTGTTTCCTTTCCTTACCAAAATGGATGTAGCTCAAAGGATATTGAAATGCTGGAGTCCAGACCCACAAAATTTCGTAGAAAAATGCTTGATCTTCAACTTCCAGCTGATGAGTACATTGATACTGAAGAAGTTGAACCGTCCAGGGAGGAAAAAGAATGTGGCTTGTCAAGTTATCTAACTAATGGAAATAGTACAAATGCATCAGAGAAGAGCACCAAGTTGTTTCATGGTGATGCTGATAAGACTGTTTCCCAAGTAGATGCTTTGAGAGTTGACGAGTGTGTCAGGACCGTAAATGATTTGGCTGACTTGAACGAGCCTATTCAGGTTGAAGAAACAAATTCTTCCACATGCATCGATCTTCTGCGCCGTCCCTCTTGTCATGACGAGACCCGAGGCCAGGAACTGTCAGGTAAACCAAGGCCACATTTTCTAGGTTTACCCAAGGAAATTTCTCTGAATTCCAATCATGGAAGCAATAATGGGAGGTTTAACAGTCTACAATTGGAGAGCCATGGAAATGGAAGCAGGTGGTTTTCCCATGTTCCTGAAGTAGGTAAGGTTTCTATAGAAAGTTGGTTATCCATTCGAAATATGCTTTGTTGAAACTTTGCTTTTCTCGTAGTTATCAAATTTGTGCATGTATTATGTTAACATAGTAAGTAATTTATTGGATGGAACAAATAGATTTAGATTCAACTGCTTGAAGCTGACGAATAATCATATTTGAAGATTTTGATTGAATATTTTTCTGGTTGGCAAAGCACTCAATTGTGCTTTCTGCTCTTACTTTTCAAAGATCTAATTTTTTTTCAATGGTTGCATTTTCTGTTTGCAGGACATGGCAAAAACAACCTGATATCTGTTTCTCAAAGTCTCCAACCAGAAAAGTTGTCTGTATCTTCTCAGCCAATACAAGATAGATCATCCAAAGAGCATGAACCTCCACTCTCACAACAAGGTTATCAAAGAAAAGTAAATCATCCCTGGTGGGAGAGAACAAATGGTGGTTTTGAAATCTCTAATTGTAACCATCCAGAATCAGCTGTGGTTCCTCATATGCCAAGTCTGTATACAGTTGCTCCGTCCTCTGACCTGGCGAAACCATGGTCTTTTTCAGTTTCATGTTGTGAAAAGCCAAATAGCAGCTTAAGCCAGAAGTCCATATCGGATCAAATGCACCAATATTTAAACTCGTCTGCTACCTTAAGTAAGAGCTCTCAGTCATCCACTCAGGGCCATGTGAATTTTTCAGATAGATGGCAAGGTTTTGGAAGTGAATTCCCTAACCGAAATGGGTTTTACCAAGGTTCCTCATCAGGGTCTAAGCTATCCTCTCCACTCAATTCCATCAGCTATGATAATGTAGCATATGAGCACTTCATGAATCAGGGTTCCGCAAATCACAAGAAGAGTTCAATTTGCTTAGATGTGAACTTGAATGTGGCGCTCTCAAACAGTGTATCCAGTGAGGCGGCTCCTCAGCAATGTCTCGGGGTTATAGATAGAGAAAGAAAGCATGGTGACCATCTTGCAGTGTTGCCTTGGCTTAGACCAAATCATGCCTGTAATGAGGCCACTAATGTTGGGAATGAGTCAAATTTGAAGGATTCAATTGTCTTTCAATCTTCTCCCCATCAAAGTTCGAACAAAAGTGAAACCAAAAAGGGTGTCATTACTAATCATTTATTTCCGCAGAACATAAAATCAATTTCATGGCCTGACAATGCTGATGCCAAGAGGATCAGAAGTGATTGTACGAATGATAAGAAAATTCTTGGATTTTCAATTTTTGAAAAGCATCATATATCTAATAATCGGTCTTCTCTTTCCTTGCCTGCTGTATCCCTTCATCACCCATCAGGAGGTGGAGTCGTGGAAACTAACAGGAAGATCAGAACACTTGATATTAACTTGCCCTGTGGTCTCGGAGTTCCTGAATTGAGCAAACAGATTGATGCAGAAGTTCAAGTTCAAGAGAAGCAAACAGAGATAAAATCTGCCAATTTCAGACATGACATTGATTTGAACTCTTGCATATGTGAGGATGAGGATTCTTCGATATCTTCTGTTCCAATCACTAATGCGAAAGTTATGACGGGGA
>JAYMTB010000213.1:0-16612 GCA_036897585.1 Francoa sonchifolia | reverse complement strand
TTAATATTTTCTAACAAAATTAATTATAGATGCGATATTTTTGTAAATAATATATATTTTCATTAATCTATATTGAACAATATTTATTTTTAATAATAGAAATTACCTAATATTTTTTAAAAAATATATTTTAATGTGGTGTTGACCGGGCTTCGGGTCAAGCTGGGTTGGGCCTAGGACCGGGATTCGGGTCAAAGTGGGCTTTCAATCAGGCCGGGTCGGGCCGGGCCAAGCTTTTGAATGGAGAAGCCGGCCCAGGTTTGACAGGACAGGCCCGGGCCGGCCAGGCTTTTTGTGCACCACTAGTTCAGATAATCAAAGCCATGTCTTAGTTTCATGTCTCCTAAGAGAAGAAAACTATAGAACATGGAGTCGTACCATGAAGAATGCACTTTGGGCCAAGACCAAGATTGGGTTCATTGATGGATCTCTGCCAAAACCAAGGATGATCAGGACGTGATTCAAGCTGGAGAAAAGTGTAATTCGATGGTGATTTTCTGGATATTTAATGCTTTCATTCATGATCTCCATGACAGTATCTCATATATGGACACCGCAAGAGAGATGTGGGAAGAGTTGAGGGAATGTTCCTCGAATTCACGAACTCAAACGGGAGTTATCTCTCGCACATCAAAGCAATCTCTTAATAGTTGCATATTACACAAAATTGAAAGGATATTAGGAATCTAGTCTGATGTTCCGACGTGTACATGTGGAGCAGCAAAAAGATTTGTGACTAAAAGAGAAACTGAAAGAGGCATCAATTTTTTATGGGTTTGAATGAACACTACGGAAAGATCTGGTCTCAGATCCCGAACACGGAACAAAGCTTACGCACTGGTAAGCAAAAAGAAAAGCAACAGATAGAGGACAAACGATGGAAGCAGCTGCCTTTGCAATCAAGCCATTTGCTGGACAGAGATTTGAAACACATTAAAGAGAAGTGTTTTAAGGTTGTTGGATATCCTACCGAGTGGCTGAACAAGGGAAAACCTTTGAAAATTAGAGTTATGTATGAAGGATTTGAACAAATCAATTGTTGAATGATTACTTGATTAAATAAACAATGGTCTTAATTAAATTTTAGAACTTATATAAGTATGTTCTTTGTATTGTAACTAATTATACTAAAACGAAACGACGCCGTTTTCCAGAAAGATGTTAGTTCATATGGTTTAATGGCGAACGGCTAATCAAGAAAGGGTAGCTTAGGGTTCTAGGTGGCGGAGGAGAAATATGAGCGGTGGAGCGCCGGATTTCTTCTACAGAGAAGCGCAGCGGCTAGGTTATGTGGCTCGCTCGGCGTTCAAGCTTCTTCAGATTCAGAAACAGCACAGATTGATTAAATCAGGCTCTTCTGTTCTTGATCTTGGATGCGCTCCTGGTGCCTGGCTTCAGGTACGTCTTTTTTCATCAATTTTTTTGTGAATTTGAAGGAAATAGTCTTTAATGGTGTTATTGTGTTTTGTTTGTGAATTTATAGGTTGCTTGTGAAAGTTTAGGGCCAATTCAAAAGGGTGGGAGTGTGGTGGGTATGATATTAAGGTATGTTGATTGATTACTAATTGATTATTCATTACTGATTCAATTGATGTTTTTTATTTTAGTAGAATTTTGGATGAGGAATTGTTGTAGGTTTGTTTATAAGAAAGTCGTTGGAAAGCTTGAATCAATAAATATCAATCTCCTTTGTGTTGTTTATGAATGAAATTTGGGGATTTGCAGAACAGAAGGTGAAGGTTCCTTCTACGCATTGTGATGCTAGAGTGAAAACGGTTCGTGCGGATGTCATGAACATCCCAAAGACCAACTTAGTGCTCTTTCTCCTAAGGTACTATATCAATTTATATGTGTATTCTAGCATGTTTACTTAGTTAAATTTGTGATTTTCAAATGGGTCGGTTTTTTTAATCTGATGTATGGTATCAATGAACTTTTTCTGAGCGATTGGTTTCATTGCTTTCATTCATTCACTATGTTGGTTTGAGAATTGTTGGCCTTAGGAAACACAAATAAATTACATTTGTGCAAAAACATGATTTGGTGGTCTTTAGCATTTACTTTTTAGCTTTGAGAAGATGAAGTTTGAGTAAGCATTTTCGTTGATTCCAAATCAATAATGTTATCTGTCAATGATGCTACTTTTGGTGTGGTATGCAGGATAAAGGGTTTTGTGTGATACTTTCCGATATGTGTCCCTCAGTTTCTGGAATCACAACTAAAGATGCAGCCTTATCCCTTGAATTAGGAATGCGAGCTTTTGAGCTAGCTGTTGGTCAGGCTGCCTTAGCTCATCAGGATGACGAGTCTAGGAAGGAGGGAGATTTAGATTCTTCTGGTTCTGGTGCTGATGTCAAAGGCATACTGCAACCAGGAGGCCACCTTGTCATTAAGCTTCTAGAGAGTGAGGATACACAAGGTAGGAGTTTTTTCTTTGGATAATAATTATTTCTGCTGTATTTTTTTTTTAATAATGCTCTCCCTATCTTTTCTCGTTTGCTTTGCAGAAATAAGCCAGATTTGTAAACCATTCTTCAGAAAGGCATCTTGGTTGAGGCCTAAAGCTACTAGATCTTCGTCAAGAGAGATTTATTTAATTTGTCAGAGTTTAGTTCATAGCCAAAACTAGTTAGAAAATTTCTTCAAATTTGATGAAGGAAATTTCATATGCTTTTGCGTTTTTCTGGAAGCCATGCCTGAGTTTTGTTCTAGATGTGTAAGATCTCATTGAGGACATTGTTGACAAATTTATGCAACATAATTTTTTTATGAGAAGCAATATACCGTAGCATCTATGTTCGAAGTACAATATACAATATATTTACGTTTGGTCATCAAACAAAATAACAAGTGTTGAAGTCCTTTACAATTTATTTCTCAAAAAAATTTGTAATGCTCCTGTTTTAGTATCTAAATATACAGAATATTGAAGCTCCATATGATGAGAATGTCACCGGATTTGAGTTCGTCCTAACGACCAAAGACCCGTATCTTTAACTTGCGCCTGAAATTATAAGAAAGGATTATGAACAAATTTTGATTTAGAAGTTTGTATATATCTCAAGTTTGAATGGATATATTTTGAATAACATCAAACAAATTAAAGGTATCTTTTGGAATTGGTTGATTGCTTACCGGTGTTTTGACTGATGGGAATACATTCCAGAATCGCAGAGTCTCATCCCCTGCTCCAGTCACTATTGTCTGCAGAAGCATGTAAAGTTCAGCTCACCTTATCTTATGCAAGCAGATATACATATCTTGAACATCTAGCATATATGTGAAAGTTGCATTTTACCTGTCCATCAGGCGACATTGCAAGATAGAGAACTCGCATACTATGGCCCGTAAGAGTTGCAACCTATCATGATCCAACACAGAAAACAGATTGATTAAATTATTGGTATGAGAGGGAGACTTTCAGACAGATAATGAGTTCTTATAGCTTATACCTAAGACATCAATGGATACTTCCACACCATAATTTGATTTTGAGAGTACCCATGTGTGCTAACTAACTCATTTACGTTCTTACTCCATGCTAGATTGCAGACCTGGCTCCCAGTATCCACACTGTTCAACTGATGCCCATTTGCAGTGTTCCAAAACCGAATGCATCGATCAGCAGTTCCACCTCCAGAAGCTAGTATTCCGCTCTGGTGGGGTGACCAAGCTATGGCCTTGACAGCAGCTGTGTGTTCTGTCAGTTTCAAAGTTGGTTGCTGAGAATGTTGATTCCAGACCAAGAGCTGATACACAAGCCACTGATTCAGTAAAAAAACCCACTGAGATTGTGAAGTGAAAAACGAATATTAAAATTACCTGATTATCATTGCCCCCAGAAGCGAGTTCCCTATCATCATGGGACCATTTCAAGCCACATATCTGAGGGATTGTATATAAGAGGTCTAAAGTTAATGATCATATAATTCATATACATGGAACTGAGTTTTTTGTTAACCTGAGTGTTAATATAGAATTAGTCTTTACCTCAGACTTGTGGCCAACAAGCTTACTAACATAATCACTGTTAACACGAATATCATGCTGCAGTATGTTCCGATCCCTGCTCCCCGAAGCTAACGTGTGCGAATTCCACGCCAAAACACCAGTCCTCGTTTGATGCCCACCCATAGTTCTAACCCTCTTGCACTGAGTCCCATCCCATACCTACAAAATTAGCCCAAAATGCTTTGTTTATTTCACATTCTATGGCTAGATGAACTTCAAATGTTGCAATGTAAAGTATACCTGAACTTGACCGAGATTTGTACCAATTGAAATATACGAACCCTCCCGAGTCCATTGAACAGAACACACACTATCATTATGCCCTAAATCACACAATTTTGTCACCTGAAAAAAGTCATATATTATTATACCAAATGTGGCAGATGAAGAATGAAAAACATGAGTATATTATACTAACTTTACTGTTTGAAGCTGTCCACAGATAAACACAAGTTCCCAATCCAACAGCAAGTACATTTTGAGAAGACCAATCAACCAAATTCAAGTAAAAATCATCTTGAAGTGATGGAGCATCCAAAACCTACAAACCAATTTAAGTTTTCACTACTTCAATTCCTGTTTGGTTGCTAAGAAAATACTGAAAAAACCAAAGGAAAATAGCTAATCATTCAACCTTATGTGGTGTTTTAGGAACTTTTCGCGGTGGCTTAGGCGGCGTAAAAGTCTCACTAGAAAATCCACTCTCATGTCCAAAAATAGAAGGCGAAAAAGGCGAATTCGGTCCGGAATGATCCGTCTTAAACCGTAACATATTCTTGCTAGGGCTCATAGGCGATCCTTGTCCTGCAGGGGAAAAGGAAGCAAAATCAGATCCAAAGAGTTCCGATTTCAATAACCTAGAATAGGAATCGTTTCCGCCTTCTTTAATAGGCGAAGCTTTCTCAATCAATCCAAACGTATGAAGCCTCGACGAAGATCTACACGGAATGAATCGATCGCTGCACGTCGAGGACTTGGACGGCGATGATAGATTCGAAAGTTTCAATGGTGAGGATAAGCTTGAAATTGCTCCGAACGAAGCTGTGGAGAAGGTTTCGAGACGGAGTGATGTCTGTGACATCGATGATGGGAGATTCAATCCGCTTTTCCGTCTCTGTGGCGAATCCATTTTTCGAGAATCGATTAGGATTGGGAATTCTAAACAGGGGAGTTTTTGGTGCGCGGATGAAAATTTGTAACGGTAAGACTTGGGGTTAGGGTTTATAGAAGAGCAATTCTCCAACGGTCATAAAAGCTGGATTTATGTTTAAGGAAGTGTTTGGTAAAACTAGCGTTAGGATTTAATTTATTATTTTAATTTGTTTCCTCTTTTTGCAGTGGGGTCCATCCATGGAGAACAAGGCGCCAAAAATGTAAATGTAAATTGTAGTTTTAATTATAAAAAGAAAAATAGAGGTAAATTTAGGAAAAAATGAATTAAATTAGTGTTTTTCCAAGTTGAGGCAAAATGGAAATACAATTATAATAATATGTGGATTTGAGGCAAGATGGAAATAAAAATAGTTAGAATCTTGTTTCTCTTGAGGATTGATTATAATCTTTAAACATGTTCATTCTTACTAAACATTATAAATACATGAAACAAGTGTTTTTTTCATCTTTGGCTACTTAATTACTTACAAGAGTTTGAGTTTGATGTATGCGGCACTCGTCAAAATAGAATATTATCTACACAAATTAACACTTTAAATCTCATATAATTACTGCATTTCTAAATTTATGATATGTATGCTTTAGTCCATCATCAACTACTAAAATGTTATATATATATATAGTAGAACTTGTTAAAATTTTCAATGTCTCAAATAAAAATCCAGGTTACCAACATACATATAATTCTTAATTTCAAGGCTCCAAATTTCGCATTTTAATTTTTAATTATTTGTTTGGATGGTTATTCAATTTAAAAAAACATAAATATAATTCTTTGTATTTTTTTTTATTTTGTACAAATTGCAAGAGATGTGAGATATATAAATTACAAGGGAATATAATTTTTTTCTAAAGATCTTCTCATATCATGAAATTTCAGATGTGGAACTTAATTCCAATACCAATTTTTTGGACAAAAGTAATATACTTAGTATATATTTGTGAAAAATTGGTATAAAAAGATAGTGTTATATTTATGGAAAATTATTGTGAAAATTTACTAATTACTTAGCCCATTAAATTCTAAAAGAAAATATCAATGTTATATTATGAAAATGTAACTTCTAGAGAGAGAAACCCTAGATCAACTAATTTGTGGTATGAGTTTATGGGTGAATGGAAATCATAATTGTCCTCAAGAAATGTTAACACATTCCAAACACATCATGCTTAGAAGAAAAAAGAAATCATAACAAAACCCTAACTATTATCCTCAATACAAAACAAAACAACCTTAAGAAAAGGCTACATCTATTATACCATAATACAAACATACCTTTTCTGACTCACTCAGATAAAACACCCTTGATTTATGGTTGCTGAATTATTCAAAATGTGCCACCAATTTACCCAAAAGCCCAAAACCCTAACCCCATTTCTTCTTTTCTTAATTACTTATATCTTTTATATTATAATCACATTAGTAGATATTATTCTGACCCTTGCAAAGATTCGAACTGAAACTACAATATGAACAATCACGCACTGGAGTTATTAGGCCAACCGGTTGGGGTTTGTTGCAATTTGGTATGAAACCTTTAATTAAAATACAAAAAGTATGTTTTGGTTTTTTCAATAATTAGGGTTTTGTAGAAAAGATTCACACATATATATTGACGTAATTAAAACATATGAATAATGATCAATATTGGTTTGTGCTCCGATCTGCAATGACATTGAGATTAATCAAGAGAACGAAAGTTAGTCATTTATTTCCGCTGCAGCATCATCAAGATTCTCATAACCTAACAAAGTTTGTGAATCTTGATGATGCAGCATCAGAAAACACTGACTGTTATATCATCATCAGCATCATCGTCTATTCATTCGTAAAGGTAAACAAAGAATGAAGAAACCCTAACCCTAATTTGTAACCCTAGATTATAAAAAGGAAGAGAATTACTGATGGGGAGAGAGAGGGAAAAGGAATGAGAAATGAGAAAGGGGGAATGAAGGGTATAAATAAAGGAAGTTAAAGAGAGAGGAAATGAGTAATAAATACAAGGTAATAAGATTAGTTGGTGCAGCAGGTGGAGAGAGAGAGGTTATACATCATAATCTAAGGAACCAAAAATGTCATAATAATTAATCCTTACTGACCTAGTCACTCTTCTAAATATATCAGCACAATAATTTCCATCTTTCCATGCAAATACAAACTACATACACAAACTTACTAGTAATATCACATTTTTATAAATTTATTTTCACCCTAGACAAAAATTGATAGTCCCACCAATACACCTAAATCACTGTAATCTCAATCGGTAATATCATTATATAGCTCAACACATATCATACTAAGTTACTTTTATCATATTGGATTATGATAATCTCAATATGCAAAACTCTCATCTTATGAATTTACTTTATCTTTATGTACACTACAAATATTTATATATATAAAAAATCGTTAATAGGCTGAATCAATCAATTTGATTCAATTCGTTTCATTTTCAGTTGACTTTTTATTTTTTTATTTGACTCAAGTATTTTATTAAGTTCTCCAAAAATTATTGAAATTTAAAACTAAATTGTTTGGTTGCATTTTGAAATAATTAATATATTTTGATGGTAAAAGAATGAATATTAAAAACATATGTTGCTTATTGTACAAGTTTTGAAGTGGGTCGGAATTGACAAGGCTGACCCTGACCGCCAAATATAAACGGGTTAGTGTTTCTAGTTTCCTTTTTATGCTTCTTCTTCATTTGCCATATTTGGGGTTATCCTAATTTTTGTTTTCATGGTCTCTGCAAACATAATATCCATTAGCTGTTACCAGGTCCAGGACCAATGTAATATATTCATTGATGAACAATACTCGGAATATGAGAATCACTTTACTAGACCTAGTAAATGTGATCATACAAAAACCTAAAGACGGGACCCATAAAACCCTACACTAACCACAGAGGGAAGAAAAGAAAGGACATTGACACATCACATTGATGGAACTCCAAATCTTGTACGGACATCTCTCATCTCTCCGTCCAGATCCACATACAGACAAGCGTGGAACACGGACCACTCTATTTCATCCTACCCCCTGCAATCAATGCCACTGCTCTCTATAATTTGGGCTCGACTATTTTGAAACACTAAAATTGTTAATACAGGGGATTCGATTCATTATAATTATTTTAGGACGTACTATTTTGTTGAGTCAAAACAATAAAGCCCTATCAGCCCAGAAATTTCGCTGAGTAAGTACTGGCTGCATTCATGGCTTTCTTGAAATGGAAATTCAAATCTATGCTCTCGCCTTACGCATCGCTTACCTTGTTTCAACTATTACATATATGCAAATCTAATCACGACTACTCTTGAATTCAATTATCAAGAATTTTTAGAAAATAGCGAAAGAAAATTAAATATGAGATCTAATCGAGAGATTGGATTTACCTGGAGAGGAATCTGAGTGAAATTGACATTATGTGTGGGATTCGTGTTGATGAGGTAAAGAAATGCTTACCTGGATTTGCCGTTTAGGTATTTACTCTTTTCTTTCACGCATTTCGTCCAACAGTTTGTGTGCCATCGCCAATGACGTCCGTCTGCCGCATTGATGGATGGATTTGATTGAATCGAAGGAAATGGATCGGTTTGATTATGATCGAATGGATTACGATGGCTATTAATTTCTTCCTTGATTGCGGATGGCAGGCTTCAGGTAATGGGTAATTGATGTTACATGTTACAATTAAACTGATTCTTAGTACTGGTTGAGATTTTTCCTTTAATTTCAATGGATAATTAAAAAATAATATAGCATTGGAGAGTGATTAAGGGTGAGTTATTGTAAGAACTAATATTTGACATATAATTACTGAAGCTAACTTTGTCTGGTTATATGATACACCTTTATAGCACATTTTTGTTTAGTACTATACAGATATCACAAAACAAGCCATTATCCAAGTGCAACAAACATCCTTCAAGCCACCTTTAAGGATTTTCCGCTCAAAAAAAATTACTAGATGAAACTATTGAAACTACCGTGATTAAAATTACACCATATCAAAATTTCAAACCTATTGATAGATAAATACGAATAATCTGTGTACATATGTTATTTCCTCTTTTCAACCAAAACCGAGGCATGAGATTCTCTAATGGGCTTGTGGACTTGTTCAATGCCTCCTGCAAATGCCAGCAACCAAAGGCAAGAGAGAATACTGGTCATAAAAACGGTCCATACGATAACGCATACCACTTCCATTCCATAAATGAAGATAGTTGCTTCCATCCAACACGGTCTTAAGAACCGAATATTTGACAAGTATGATTTTCACATAGTTACTGAATGTGATTCAAGTTTTGCTTTCACTTCAACAAGACAAGCTTGAAGATCGTAAAATTCTTGGGTATCTGAGAAACTCCCAGCCTGAGTAAAACATGTTATCTCATTAGCCAATGTGTAGAATATAAGTAGCAATTAAATCCCCCCGTATTGAGTACATTAACAAACTAAAATGATTGAGTCATGAGTCCCGTTATAAATAATTTAGATAGCTTGCCTGTTTAACTATGTTCTTGAGGTGCATTTCAGCTGATAGAAGTTCTCGACGACCACCAGTAGTTGAAGAAATATCCATGTACACCTTGCAAAGTTCCAGGGAGGCATGGGCAAACTTTTTAAACCGGTCTCCATCTTTCCATAAATCTGATCCCTGTTAAGAGAGAGAATTCAGAGAATCCAAATAATGTCAGAATCAAGTTAAAATAAGCTTCTACGTATCAATCATCTTAAGGAAACCAATTCAATTTATTTCCTTCCAGATGCGAGATGAATCAGGCTGAAAGGGAAAGCTTAGAAGTTCGTTATGTAGTATGGGGCATATTTGTAAAGAAGAAATCAGACAAAATACTGTTTTCCAATAGGTGATAAATGAGGTCACTATATTGCATGAATCAAAAACGTAAAGTAAGCGTGCAAAAGATAATAGTATGTCCTTTGTTTCACAAGGGATTGTACCAGAAAACCGAAAGAATCCAATTAGAATTAACCTAAAGCAATCATATAGATACCTGGTATAATCTAACTTGCTTCAAAAGGGCTTCGGAGCACATTGTGAGGTCCCCTTTAGTTTTTAGCCACCGAGCATACAGACCCCACATTTCTGCTCCACCAACACTTCGAACAACCTGTATTAAAATGGAAATGCATCACATTACAAAGCTAGAATAAATGCAAAAATCAATAAAATGATCAATGGACAGGCAAACATATTAACAGCTATAATATATAGATTGCATTGATATCACAGAAAACTGTAGCCACATTCAAAAGCAAACACAAGATTACAATCAAAATTCACAAATCTGCAGGGAGGCAGAGGGCTGCTTGGAGAGTGTGAAAAAGAGAGGATGTGTCTAAGAAGTAAGAAGAAGACAAATACAAGAGCATGTGCTTACCCGCTGTAGAATTTTACCGAGCAACCCAAATAACTGCTCTGTTTCCCGCGATCTTCCCACCCCAAATGTTGTCTCCCCAGTAGATTCTACAATAGAATCAGGAGGGTGAGTTTGATTGGTCAAACACTCGTGTGTTGTAGCAGGAGACACAGAATGATTGGTTGAAGCCCTTCCTTCTATTTCTGTCATAATTCTCTCTAATAATTCAGCATCAGTTCTTTTATTACTTGAGATATCCAACACCATCCGAACTGCTTCCAGAGCCTGTACACAAGAATTTAAATACACGTGTATCAACTAGAACAGTGCATGTAATAGCTAAAAGATCTCACACAAACCAAACATATAATAACCAATCGAAAGAAAATATGTTAAGAAAAACCATATGATATTATTAATATCATAGTTCAATATATCAAAAAGTTCTCTCTTAAAATTAATTTGAATTCTTTGTAAGGTGATTGTGCATGGACAATGCAGTGTCTTCCAGCATCCTCTGTCTGTAGGCCTGAAAAACCTTTCTAATATCATCACTATCTTCAGACTAATTATATAAAACCTTAAAGAAGAATACATGGGAGATCCTGGTTCATGACAAGACAGAAAGGAAACAACTAATAGCATACAGGATAATACCTGGCCAATATTGCCAACATCCAAAGCGACTTGGCTGAAATTTTCCCACAACTGCCAGCTATTTCGTCTGTCACAAAGTATGGTTTGGGCCATCAGAACCTTAACAATGAGAAACAAAATATGTACGAGCCGGTAAACAATCTAAGCTTTTTAACTAAAGCATAAAAACAGAACTTGAACTTCAGCGCTTCTTTAAATGCAATAAAAGACTCTTTGCTCCTTTTCTTGATCATATGCCTGTACAGTAGGAAAAGCGCATTATAGATACAGTCAACCATGATGGAGGAATGTCTATGATGTCTAAACTTATTCCCACGAAACAAATGAGACAGCAATCTTTGCTTAAAATCATTCATTATGAACTTGTAAATTGTACCACCAAAAGAATAAGAGAGCTCTTATACCGATTACATTTTTAAGAGAAGAATCTAGTTTCATAAAACATACTGCTCCTAAAAAATCCATGATTGGTAAAGCTAGTTTTAAAAGGAAAGGAAGGTGCATAAAAAGAAATCTACAGGATTACTGAACTTGCAATTTTTCTGAAGCAAGCATATTGATAGTTAAAGGCTGCTAAATCATTTACCAGGACAGTACTTTTTTCTGTTTTATCCTTCCCACCTCTTCGTCTACATAAACCATGAAGAAGAGTTTCCTTTACCTATATTTCCAAATATCAGAAATCCTTACGCATACTTGGAATCTCAGAGAGGTGTAAGACAATTAAGCGTGCTTAACACATACTTCCAAACCCCAAAGGTCATAATTTTAACACATAACAAGTTTAATCAGACTATATAATGATTGGATCTTTGAGCTAAAACTTTGGTGCGTAAACTTGCACGTTTATTAGTTGGTACATCTATGACAGAAGAAGAAAATGTTTCAATTTTTTTCATATATTCAAGGTTTTGTAGATGTTCCTTGCAGCTTATTGATCTCTAAATCAGAGCAATGACCATTTTTGCATGCTTTGATACATAGAACATTAAAATTAAATTACTAAACTATAATAGGATCCCTTATAACCAATTAATATATTTCGGTATATGATTGCTGACTCTCATTTCATCAACCAGCGCCAGATTCAGTAAGGCGGATGAAAAGGAATGCCTACAAGTGTGATAACTATAAAATAAATTCTACATGAAAGAGATCCAAGCTCCAATTCAAGAGTCATGACAGAGAAACAAGTTTCAACTTATGAGAGCGAGTAAGGAAAACATACAAGCAAGCAATGTTATTCCAAGCCTCCCCATTTTCAGGATCAAGTTGAACAGCACGAGTAAACCCATCAAGCGCCTTCTGAGAATCCCTAGCCTGTATGAATTTCTTTTAGCAATAAGTTTCCATAGTAAAATAAATAGGCATAGAAGAATTATCAGATTTCTTTAAATATTAATAATCTCTAGAGCACTGAACTGGTGCAAAAAACTCACAAACAGAGACTCGACATAAGAAAAAAATTAAAAGTAAACTTAGCACTTGACTTTACCTTCAATGCAGCTGCACCAAGGGCAAACCAGCCATCTGGATACAAAGAATTCAAGGCCATTGCAGACTCCCTAAGATATTATGAAAGGAAAAGATATTATACACCAGATATATAGTGAACATTTTAAATACAAATTCAATTATAGAAACAAGAATGTATAAGGTTTAAGAAGCAAATATACCATAGAATTTTGGATTTCTCATAATCCCCTCTATTGTATGCACTACGGGCAAGAGAACGCTGAAGAAAAGGAAAGTATAGTAAGAACAAAGAATAAATGCTAATTTTCTAACTTGAACTGGAGAGGTCACCTTAGCTCGAGCTGATCTATTGTTTGAAACTTCCAAGGCTTTCTCATAGCAGGAATCATTATTTGTAACATCGCCCAGTGAACACCTGGAAACAATTTCTCCCATCATGTAGGTCATGGAAAGCCATTGAGTTTTTACTCGGGTCAAAAGTTATTAGCTTAGGCCCTGTTTGGCTTAGATTGTGGGCGCTGATTTTGGCTATCCTCCGATTGTGTGAGCTGCATTTTGAGAAAGCTCAATTTGAAGCTTCTCAAAATGCACCTTGGCTTGCATGAAAGGACCCATAATCTGCTCTCACAACCTAACCCCAACATGCCCTACCTTTTCCAAGAAAAGTCTACTTTTATCACAAAACAAGAAAAAGAAAGAGAAACATGTTTTGAAACAAAAGACCTTGCATTCAACCTCCCAGAATCAAAAACCGGACAGAAAGGCCTCAGAAGTGAGTTCAGTATTTGTCAACATGAACAACAAATAGCATCATAGAAATAGCTGTTTTACATACTATCAAATATATCAAGTGATTTCAGACCTTTGGAGAAAGAAAACAAGCTAGCTAACTCACCATAATCTTGGATCACTGGGCACTTCAGACAGTCGTTCTTTGATAAGTTCAACAGCTGCTGCTTTTTTTTCCATTAGGCTGTTTCATTGTACCATTTCAAAATTAAACTCAACAGCAGGATAATTGATACATGGAGAGTACAGATAATAGTCATCAGGTATTGTCATACCAGTAGCAGTGTATAAGATTATCCCATAACTCTAAATCCTCAAAAAGTTTTACTGCCTCCCCAATTAAACCACAACGCACTAGAAGTTCACCATATTCCCTAAATTGACAAAATATGGCAATAGAAAATAGAAAAGGTACATGCTTTTTAAAAAAAGTTAAAAAAATTAACAGAAACAAGAAAGAACTATAAATGTAGCATTGAAAGAAAGTAAAATAACAGCATAATACTTCCGTAAGGCGGAAATAGTTGGGATATAAACGCCAAAGCAGAAAAGAATCCTTTGTGCCACCCCTGGAGAAGGCTCGCTGAGACCCTGGACCTGAAACAATACGGCATATTTATGTAACACACTGTAACATAATAGTATGGAGAGTAAATGAAAGACTTTAATCTACTCGAAGTTGATCACAAACTGTGCTTGATGATTTAATGATTTAAATCAATAAACCATTGAATGCCTATTACAAATTACAATGACATCCAGGTGAATATATATAAGAAGAATCAGTGTAATTTTCTCATGTAGTTCCAATACCATCAACCCTTGTTATATTACATGAATAAATGGGAAGCTATGTTGTTATTAAACTAAATTTACGATGCAAATTGCCTAACTTTTATATCGGAACCATCATTTGAAATTATTGAAACATAGGAAAGAGATGGTGGCAGGAAAATAAAATGATTCTGCTCCTCTGGGTCATGGCCCACACAGAAAATCAATAAGACTGGGGTGATGGGTGAAAAATACTCATTCTCACAGAGGTAAATAGTATATGAAGACAGAATAAGATCTGTCCAACAAGGGCTGATAGTGTAACAAAGATGCACCTCGTACCAATTTATCCATCATCATCAAAGCCCGCTCCTTTGTATGACTACGGGTTGCCTCCCACCGAATACGTAAGATGTTACAAAAACACTGTATCTGAAAGAAGATAAACATTGAACCAGTCAGAAAGGATTCAGAAATTAAAGAAATACACGCTCAATGGTAGAGCACCCTTTGTCATTCAAATCATAACCAAACGAGAGCATGAAAATCCGGTGCTAGGAAATAACAGATGATACATCCATATATAATGTCAAATTGTTTATATATGATCAAAGCGTGGTTTTCACTTATCTTCAAGCACATCACTTCCTAGCATATGAGTTTCAAATCTGATAAATCTAACTAGCAAGGAAAAAATTATTAACCAAAATTACATATGATGATGTTATCTAGTAACCAACAAATATGAAGCGAATGTCAACTTACAATGAAGCATGAGTAAAGCTGAGAATCAATTGCCTCTATGTACGGGGCCATATCCCATCCTGAACCAAATTTTAGCTGTCAGTAAACAAAAGTTTGCCAGATCCTCCTACATCTACATATAGACAAGAAAGCCTCAACTGTAATCAATTAAGAATTTACTATGCTCGGTCGATTTTTCTTTTCTTTTTGAAAAAAAAAAAAAAAAAACATAAGAAAAGCTTTGGGTGCAAGATTTGGAATGCAATTATTTTGTTTTCAGAATGAGTACCAACAAGATAAAAGACCTATTTGATAAGTGTAGGCACTATAAAACAATTATCAACCCTCCAAATACATTTTCCAACAGTGCTGATGCATCCACTAGAATCTTCTATTATCGATTCATAAAGGAATAAACAGCACACTGTTTGATACGCATTTCAAAAGTGCTGTGAATGCTATCTGTAGATCAAAGAATAATTAACATGCAAACAATCGCAAATTTCATACAACCAGTCTTGTGTGCCAATGCACACAGGAAACTTACTTTGCATTTCATCATTTCGAGTGCTCTTCTCTATAAGAAGGCACTGTGACAGAATCAATGCCTGTTGCATTGCCTTCAACGGATCATGCGTATTACCATTGTGTATGTGTCCGGCCGTAATCCCAGAGTTGTTACCATTTTCTAACAATTTTGGGATCTTCAGTATATCGGATGTACCAAAGTCAGACTGCTGTAGATGCAAATTATCTTCAGTAACAGAAGAATCATGTGTAGGGATGTCAGGACTTATTGAGGGATGAGTATCACCATTGTTTGACGCAGTTGTATTTGCAACAAGCACCATTTGTGCTTTTGGTTCCACCTATGTAAATGAACTGCAAAGCTTAGGAGAAAGAACCTTCAAAAAAATCGATAAACAATGCACTGAAATGTATTTACTTGATGTACAGTACGAAATCCAAGAACACCAGTTAGGGAAAGCTTAAGCCCAGCAGCTACTTCAGCTGATTCAAAAAGTAACCTGACATAACAAATGTGTCTCAGAAAACAAAGATAAGCAGAGAGAACTCAATAAAGAGAGAACTAATCATCACATTCAAAAAGAGCAGACAGGTAATATACCTATGTAAATTATTTTCACATTCAAACAGTATAGCCAATTATACCTAACAGAAGTAGTTCAAGAATGAAATTCCCAAATCTGCCATACATGAGGTCCTTTAATATGCGGACTACATTGCATATTTGAGACATGAGTACAAAATCAAATCAGTAAATTGAATTATCAAAGCAATATAGTTCAGATATAGAGCAAAAAAAGCAAATAAAATTTAGAACTGCTTGTTCAACCACAATTCAACGAGATATTAAACTTCTATTTGTTGTTATACAAGCAAACAAGCCCTTCTTTTGAACATTGTACCAACATAAGTATAAGAATTGAGAACCCACAAAATTTAAATTGAATTAAAATGCTCATAATATAAGAAACGGATATGTATAACCCAAGCCATTAGAAGAACACTTTTCTCATACGTCAATCAACATGGCCATAGTTTAACCAATATAAAACAACTTCTACAA
>JAYMTB010000212.1:0-16615 GCA_036897585.1 Francoa sonchifolia | reverse complement strand
AACAGTGAAAACAATAAATTAATTGTCTACTCAAGAAGGAAGAAGTCTGAAAAGGAGATAGAACACGCAACACCTCTCATACCTGACCAAGAAGCTGATCCAGATTCAATGCCTACTCAAATTCACTCAGGTATGGAAAACACTGTCCCTGAAAATCCAACATCTGTTACGAATGATTTAAAAGGTTGGTCTAAGTTAGTGGAAACTGGATTTGCCGACAAGGGAGCAGGAGGCGTAGTATATGAATCTTCTAGTTGATGTTCAACTACTCGTTGTCTCCATCAACTGTAGACTTGCAAATTAGGAACTAACAACCGACCAAACTGTTGTGTAGGAGTGACTGGAGGAGTTGACTCAGAAGACTCAAAAGACTCAAAGGAAGGTGCCTCTGATAAAGAAGAAAGTGGCAATATAGAGACTCGATGATGTCGTTAAATAGATGCAGTAAAGTATGGAGTAGACTCGAAAAATGTGACATTAACACACATGTAGAATTTATGTAGAGTACTAATATCCCTTTTGAGTACGAGAATATCCTAAGAACATGCACTTAGTTGCATGGGGCTTAAGCTGGTGAACAAATGAAACACAACCAAAGATGCGAAGGGGTAAAGGAAACAATGACTTTAGGAAAAAGAATAGAATGAGGAACCTCATCATCAAGAACTGATGGAGACATTCTATTGATAAGATAGCAAGCAGTGAGAATGGCATAAGCCTAGAAAATTTTTTGGACGTGCATTTGGTATAATGAACACCAAGCAGTTTCAATCCGATGTCTATTCTTTCATTCTGCAACTCCTTTTTGTTGTGAATTATAAGAACAAGAAGATTGATGAATCACGCCAGAATTAATAATGAAATCAGATTTGAAAGAAATAATCTGTAATGAATTATTCATTGGGTCTGAATTACATTTAAATAGGCCAAGCCTCTAAGGCTGGTTGATTGGCCGGATATTTCCTTATTTCAAATCAATTCAAAATCTTCCTAACTAATTTATTTCAACCGAATCAAATCAAATCAATTTGATCTGATTTTCCAACAAGTAATATATGGTATTGAAAGGTGCAAAAAAAATATTATTTCACATTATCACTACGAAGAACGCAAACATAAATATTAAACTTGTTTTTGAATACCGC
The DNA here is from genome assembly GCA_036897585.1 of Francoa sonchifolia. Lineage (NCBI taxonomy): Eukaryota > Viridiplantae > Streptophyta > Magnoliopsida > Geraniales > Francoaceae > Francoa > Francoa sonchifolia. The sequence continues at coordinate 15,470 of JAYMTB010000212.1, read as the reverse complement.
ACAAAATGAACAAAAAATTGAAAATACCTATGAACGATCTTTCATTAAGTAAAGCCAGGCAACTCTGGAATAGTCATCCACAAATGTAACAAAATATTTAAAGCTTAATTTAGAAGCCAGACGACTAGAACCCTATACATCCGAGTCAACTAACTGAAAAGGAAGTTGGACTCCATTATCAACTCGAGAAGCAAATGGGACACGATGATGCTTCCCTAATTGACAAGACTCACAATTGAAAGACAATTGATGACTCAAATGTGGAACTAAAATCTTCAACTTCTTTAAGCAAGGATGACTAAGACGACAATGGATATCATGAGGTGAAGCGGAAACGGAACATGCAGTACAATGACTTGAGGTAGTATAGGCAATTTGATTCATGTCCTTTGCCAATCCTCTGCATTGTCTTCAAATCCTGAATAACAAATGAATCAGGAAGGAAAGTAACTGAACAATTCAAGTGCTTTGGTCAATGAACTAACTGACATAAGATTAAAAGAAAATGAAGGAATATATAGAACAGAAGACAGAGATATAGAATTAGTGGGATTGATAGTACTTATACCACTAGCATAAGTAGTAGACCCATTAGCTCAAGTAACATGAGGAAGAGAATCAGAATATTGAAGGGATGAAAAATAATTGGATGTACCTGACATATGATCTGGGGCAGCAGAATCAACAACCTAAGGGTCAGAGTTGTAAGAAGTACTAGAGGAAAGACATTGTAGATATACTGGTCTTGGCCAGAGAAGCATTAAAAAGAAATGTTTGTTAAGCTACTTGAAACTATAAACACTGAGAATACTCATCCTCTGATATCGCTATAGTTTTTTGTGGTGCATGAACTAGTGTTATATGTCGCTAAATTGACAATTTGAGGAGTTCTACCAAACAATTTTCAACAAGTATCACGAGTATAATTCTCCATCACACAGTGAGTGCATTTGCGTGTGCCTCTACCACACGAAAACCTTGCTCACCTCCACCTCCAAAATTACTACCACCATTGTAATATGATTGTCCAGCAAGAGCAAAATGCTCATTACTAACGCTAAAATTACTCACAGAATTGGAGGCACAAAGAACCCGTGAATAAACCTTTGTTAAGGATGGAAGATCGGTTCCTCCCAAGATGTGTGCTCTCACTGGTTCAGTTCGGGATTTAATGTTGGGGATTTTGGAATTGAGCGCAGTATTACTTGTTGGGATCAATTTCTAGTTCTCAAGCCCTAAAATAGACTCCATGTTTACATGCTCCCCATAGTGTCCCTAGTGTTCTTCTAACGCTCCTTCACATCTCACATTTTTCTCGTAACGTTAACCCTATATTATTACATATATTTATAGTACAAATAAGGAAACTCTAATTCAAATAAAAATCATTCCTTTATTTAATATCCCTAAATTTAGGGGATAATCTCTATATTATTTGATATCCCGAAATTTAGGAGATTATCTCTATAATTAAATTTTAATCATATCAAATAATTTGTTATATATTCTGTTAGATATACATATTGAGCCCATTACCTAACAGCTTAAACTTTGGGTCAATCGGTAGTTCAACATGGTATCAGAGCATGAGGTCCTGAGTTTAAACCTCTGTTGCTGCAGTTTAATCCCAGTTTTACACGCATTGTGTTTGGTGAGACCTTTGAGTATGCCAGCCTCAAAGTAAGGCTAGGTTTGGGTTTGGTCCACGTTTCAAGCCGAAGAAAATTTACGGCTTTCGCGTGAGGGGGAGTGTTAGATATACATATTGGGCCCATTACCTAACAGCTTAAGTTTTTTGGTCAACTGGTAGTTCAACAATAATATATCAAATGTTTAAGTGTCAAAATATATTTTCTTTTCTTCTGCCAAATCTTAAGCAAACACCAGAATTTTTTTTTTAATTTTCTGCAAAATGAGTTTTCATATAAAATATTTTTCATCCATAAGTATTAAACATAGTCTAAATATGATTTGCTTCAGCAATGTAGAGTGTTTTACTTAATTCTTTTCAATTTGCATTTTGAGCACATTTTATATCAAAATCGTTTCCATTATAGCATTTGTAATAGAAATGAAGTTATCCAACGTGTAAATTGCAGGTACACTCTCACAGATTTTGAGTATGGTTGGGTTGACGTTAAGGCACTGAAAATAATCACTCACCCGTTGAAAAGTAAAGGGGATGTTCGTGTTTTGTGCTCTTCAGGAAATCTATCTGCTGCTGTAAATTCTGCAGACATTGGTGGATTTAACATGCACTGTGAAAACTTCAATGAGAGAAATGTACCTAGCAAAGGATGCTTTTATTTACATTATGAAGCTAGTAGAAGTGTTTCTCGGCAAAAGTGTACCGTATTCTTGAATGATGCCGATTTCCACTGCGACCCTTGTAGTGTTGCCTTGCTGATTGGATTTTACTATAGAATATCTGCGCATAATACATCTTATGCAAGTAAGAAGTCCTGTACGTCCAAAGGTATTGCTAAAAAACCAAAGAGAATTCCTTATTCTGTGCTTCAACAGTTTGGTTTCTCAAACTTTTTCGAAGCTGGGTCATCTGAAAATGCAAGCATTTCTGTGGATACCTTTCCATTCATTACAATACACAATTCTGGTAATCTCAGTAACCTTGAGAGTTCCCTCCTTTATCCCATTCCTGATTGGAGAAAATACTTCAGTTTGAGGGATGATAAAATCAGAAGTCAGAAATGCAGTATAAAGAACGGATGTAAAACTTTTGATCCCCCACTCTCATCTAGTGCAAATTCATTTCCTTCATTGAGTTCTGGCAACACCAATTTGTTTAGTGTTGATTTTAGTCTACATGGAGTAAGAATTCATTTTCACGATTCTTCATGCATTGTGGGAACTGTTACATTGCCTACTACTCAATCTTCGCTTTTCGTATATGATGATTGTATGGATATATTGTGTTCTATTGAGGGCATGGTACTGACTTCATCTTGGTGGACCCAAAATTATAGTGAGTTCTTGTGGGGCCCCTCATTTCCAAATCTTTCTCCTACTCTAAATATACGTGTAAGGAGAGAAGACGACGATTCATTGAGTTCACAATTAGACATAAACATCAGCATTCAGCATGTATGCTGCATTTTACCGCCCACATATCTGGCCATTATAATCGGTTATTTTTCATTGCCTGATTGGAGACCAGATTCAAGTGAACAGTCTGTTTCTGGAAATCACAAGTATACTGATGAAGAACATAAGAGTGAAATTACATATAAGTTTGAGATATTGGATTCTAATTTGATTTGTCCTGTGGAAAGTGACGAACATCAGTTTCTGAAGCTTTCAATTCCACAGCTATACATCAGTTTCATCAGCCAATGCATGTCAAATACTATATGGGAAGGCATTGGTCCTGAATGCCTTCTTTCATCACTCACAGTTGCAGAAATAAATCACTGTTTAAATATATTTGGTCGGGATTTAGTTCTATCTTTTGTGTTGTGCAAGGATGATGGATTTGGTTGCTTAATTTTTGAACAAGATCCTGCCTGCGGAGCAGTCAGGTTATTTGCACCACTCAGTGCTGATTTGTGGATCAGATTACCATGTGAAATTGAATCCTCCTTTTCAAACTCTTCCCCTCCCACATTTATCATGGGGAGGATTAACAACTGTCAAATTAATGCTGATGGTAAGGTTCTTATATTTTACATTAGAAGGCCAATTTTAACTATAAACTTCCAATTTATGTTTTGCATATGTTTATTCCCTTATTGTAATCTTTTTTGTCGACAGACTGTTGCTTTTTCGATGGATTGGAAGCACTAATGGATGTCGTGGACAAGTTTTCCACCATTGAGGATGAATCCAAAGGTTTTACGTCTGATGTTTTACAGTTTCTTCAATCAAGAAAGTTTCTAAAGGAAAATGGTGTAGATTTGCCTGTTGCTTCAGGATTGATCTTCACAGAAGTTAGATTTTGTATTGATTCCTTGTCGGTACTATTGCATGGCTCGATCAAAAGCCCAGTTTTATTGGAACCAGTGGCTAAGGGTAATATGCAGTTGATATGTTCTGCGTCATTTAGAAATGAGACACTTTTGATCATGGATTGTTGTTTCACTTCTTTAACATTGTATTCGATGGTTAATCCTATCATGTTAGCGCAATGCAGTTTCATTTGCTCAACTACGCCAGTTCTGAAGATTTCTCTCTCAAGATCTGGTCATGGTGAAATTGAGCTTTGTATTTCTCTTCCTTCTCTTGACATTTGGCTACATCTTTTAGACTGGACATTATTCGTTGACCTTTGCAATTCTTATTCTGGAAAATTGTCTGAACGTGCGTCCCAAAGTCAATCCTCAACAGATTTTAGTATCGATAATGCAGAGGTCAGTGGTAGTCAAAGTTCTTTTGATAAATCAAGTATGTCAACTAATCTTGCATCAGACAATTTGAAGGAGGGTAATGTTATCCTGATTGCAAGGTCTGATGATATTGGTGTTACATTTCATTTCCCTATCTGGGTCAGTGGACTTGTATCTGGAGAATATGGGGTTGCGGAAGTTCAAGAGGAGCGGCTCCAGGGTCTTCAATCTAACTTTTTTGAAGGCAAAGACTCTAAATATATTTCAATAACTACTCATAGCAGAAGCAGTGAACTTTCTATAGTTGGCAGAAATGCGAAGTTAAAATTCAATTTGGAAAAAACAAGTGGCAGCGTGGTGTTGCGTGAGGGCAAGAGTGTTAACTCTTGGCCTTTCTTCCAGATACTTCAGTTTAATATGGAGACTGAGATAATTAGTAGTGAGACAGACCTCATGCGTATTACTGTGGAGGTTAAATCTGATCGTCTGGATGTATGGCTTTCACATCCAGTATTCTATTTCTGGTCTGGTGTAGAGCTCAAAGTTCCTGAATCAGGGTCTTCTCAATTCAATTGTATTGATTTTAGAATTCAGATAAGGAAGGTTTCTATCTTGCTAACTGACGGAAGGGTATGTGTCGCTATCTGTATGTTTCTATATCTTTTTATTTTATTTCATTATGATTTCTTTTTCTTTTGTGTTTGGGAGTTTAGAGGGAAAGGAAAGGAAGAGAAAGGTAGGGAAAGTGAAAGAAAGGAAAGGGAGGGAAACTAATGCTGTTTTCCATAGTTGTGTTTTTGAGTTTACGAAAGAAAATGAAATTAGTTTCTTTTCCCTTGTTTGGGAGTTTGGAAGACGAGAGGAAAATTTAAATTTTTACTAGTTATATTCTCGTTGAAAAAGTTAAGAAAATTACTTTAGTTAAAATTGTAAGGATAATATTGGTATTAACAAAAGGTTACTTCAAGTCATTTTCCTTTCCTTACTTTTTCTTCACACTTTTTGGGTGGAATTTTTTTAAGGAAAATGAGAATTATTTTTCTCACATTTCCTTTCCTTTCCATCATAAGAAAAACTCACAAACGATGTAAACACATCATTTTCCTTCCATTTCCTCACGTTTCCTTTCCTTTCCACTAAAATTAAAACTCCCAAACACATTACAGTTTATGTTTGTAGTGTCTCTAGTTGCAGATGTGGCTTATTAAGCTCCGTGGAAAAGGATATTTAGGAAATCTGAATGTAATATAAGTTACTGTGACATTACTTATTTGACAGGATGCCAACATGGATGAATTTGTAGGAGGGTTTGGACCCTTGTATTACATATGAAAACTCCATATGCCTAAATTACACTCTACAAATTAGCTGCTCTGCTAGCTGGCATCAATTTAGACTTACATTTTTTGTTTGTGATGTGAAGTTAAACATTTGAAGTCATTGATGAATTTTCTGAGAGATAGATAGCATATTTTACAAATTGAACCATATATGTGTTATTTTTGTCTCCCTCAATGTTGATGTATATCTCTTCTTGTACTTGTTTTGTTTCATTTTTTACTGGGACATTAAATTAATTTTTCTCGTCCTAACATCAATCAATATCTGATTTCTTATGAAAAAAAGATACCATTAATTACTTTATCATTCTTATTGATTTGACATAATCCAAGTGTTTTTAAGTTATCCATTATTTATTTATTTATTTATTTATTTATTTTTGTCTGTTGTGTTTAGTTATGCTAGTTCTGTTTTATATATGGTACCAAACTTTTGGTTGTAATTTTCTTCTCTGTTATCATGTAGTGGAGCTGCAGCAGACCTCTGTTGGAAGTTCTTATGAAGAACTTTCTCTTGCATGCTAATCTAAGTGAACATAGCATGGAGACGACACTTGCAAGTGACCTTCAAGTGAACTACAATAACATTCACAAGGTATGTTTATTATTATTTAAGAATCAGTATTTTTGATGTTTCTCTTTGCTGTGAATGATGTTGTAATATTTGCTTTTGCTGCTTTACTGATAATTGTAGGTCCTATGGGAGCCTTTTGTTGAGCCATGGAAGTTTCAGATAAACATGACTAGGAAGCTCGATACAATTTCTCTTCTAAACAATTCCATGGTTACAGACATAGATATTAAATCAACAGCAGAACTTAACTTGAATGTTACAGAACCCCTAATTGAGGTATATACTTTTCTATTATTTTACATGCTTTATGGATCATATTTATATAATTTCGTTGATTTCCTTGTTGTTCATGGATATTTGCCTCTTCCAAATGGTCCTTAGTGGGTTTGACGATTAGGGTTTTGAAGTAATATAGTACAATGAAGTTGTAGTCACATTGGATCACTAGTAAACATTAAGGAAGGAACTTCAACCGCTGATTACTTGGGTGCAGCTCAGTGTTATATATTTGCATAAGATTGTATGTATTAGCAATATTCTTATTTCTTTTATATTTCTTAGTGTGTTTTCAGAACAACTGAGATGATTAAAGAGGCTTGGGGTCTGATTGAACACAATGAGCTTCCTGAACAGAGAAGATTATTAAATCCACAGATCATTGAAAACATTTGTGCGGGTAGATATGCACCATATATTCTTCAAAATTTGACTTCTTTGCCTCTTGTATATCATGTCTCTCAAGGGGTGATAAATTCTGATGAGTCTGTTGCCTTAGAAGTGGATGGAAAATATGTTCAACCAGGTTGTTCTGTTCCTATTTATCTTGATGAATCTCCAGACGAACAACTGTTTCGATATCGGCCACCTCAATCTTCTGATAGACTGAGTGAGAAGCAAACTAATGGGGTAGCTCATCATTTTATGACTATTCTGCTTGATGGAACATCTGTGCCATCTTCTCGTATTTCAATGGATCTTGTAGGACTTACATACTTTGAGGTTGATTTTTCAAAGTTAACGTATGAAATGGAAATTGAAAAAGGTACAGATGCTTCGAATTACAATATGAGCACTGAAGAGAATGCTAGAACTGATGGAAACAGGGGTTTTGTTCTCCCTGTCGTGTTTGATGTTTCGGTTCAGCACTACAGCAAGTTAATAAGACTTTACTCAACGGTATGCACAGGTTCTATTGATGTTTAACAGTTATTACTGCTCGTTTGTTCTCTTACACTTCATCATTTCAGGTCATACTTTTTAATGCAACTTCATTGCCATTGGAAATTCGGTTTGATATTCCTTTTGGTGTAGCCCCTAAGGTATAAAGTGTTTTTATATAACAGTAACCATCATTAGATATATATCTCTGTCACTGACATTGTGCATTTTTGACACGCTGTTATTTCAGATCCTAGATCCAATATATCCTGGTCAGGAGTTTCCACTGCCGTTACATTTGGCTGAATCTGGTCGCATGATGTGCCGTCCACTTGGAAATTCTTATCCATGGAGCGGAGTACACAACCTCTCAAATATTCTTTCCCAGGAAAGCAAGATTGGGTTTCATAAATCTTTTGTTTGTTATCCATCTCAACTAAGTAGTGATCCTTTTCGCTGCTGCATATCAGTTCAAAATGTCTGCTTGCCTACATCTGGTAGGCCAAAGAAGGGTTCATCTCTCTGTATTAATGACACTCTGAAGCATCCAGCTGAAACTTGTGGCCAAACATCGAGTGGGCTTGACAAGTCAAATAAGCGGTTCATTCACCAAGTTACCTTGAGTACTCCATTAGTTGTGAACAACTATCTCCCAGAGGCAGTTTCATTGACAATTGAAAGCGGCGGGGTTACGCGAACTACATTGCTCTCTGAGGTTTGTGGTGATTGTGCTATGCTTATATATCAATACGTCCAGTTTTATGTTTCTTTCATGATATTAGTGTTCATAAAGATCAAACCATTGTTAAAAATGCTTTATGTAAACAAATCTTTTCAGGTGCAAACTTACTATCATCATATTGATCCTTCGCATGACCTGGGACTAGAATTACATATGCATGGCAGGTCTTCAGTTTTGACATTTCCTCGTATGGAAACATTTAGTGCAGTAGCAAAGTTTAGTGGGACCAGGTTCTCTCTATCTGACACAGTTATCTTCACACCTCATTTACAGAATGGTAATTTATATTATCTTGATTTTTTCTTTTTCTTGTTTTTTTGGAGGGGGTGTGGGGGGGTGGGCACGGCGTGGGGAGATTACCTTCTGCTGAAAATTTTTAGCTACTTGTGTTGCATTGTTGCAGGTCCGATACATGTTACAGTGGAAAAAATTATGGATGCATTTTCTGGTGCACGAGAACTATTTATTTTTGTTCCCTTTCTGTTATATAATTGCATGGGTTTCCCAATAGTTATTTCAGAATCTGGCAATGGAAAAGAAACGGGCTGCACCCTTCCTTCCTGTTATGAATTGGTGGAACATGAACTACTTAAGGTAACAAAAGATGGTCTCAGCCTTTTATCTTCTGACCTCGAAGTTCTTTCTCAACAAATTGATAGTCCGGGAGGTACTTCTACAAAAAGTCAAATTGTCTCATTGAGGAAGAATGTTAATCCAAATTTGGGGAGATTCATAAGCAAACCTATAGTTTCATCTCATATCCTTGAGCAATCAGAGAGATCTAATTTAGGCCAAAATGCTTCAGTAAATAGTCTGAATAACAGATTGACTTCAAGCAGTCAGTTGACAATTGAAAATTCTGAGATCATAGACAATGAACCAGAAAAGGTTAAGCCATGCATGTATTCTCCTACTTCTGTATGTTCAGCGAGTGAAATAATAGTCCAACTTAGAAGGTGCCGGCATGAGTATGTTACAGAAAACGTGCTAAATTCTTCATGGTCTAGCCCATTTTTTCTCGTTCCGCCAAGTGGTTCAACAAATGTTCTTGTTCCCCAAGTATCTTCCAATGCTGCATTTATAGTATCTGTAACATCTAGTGCACTTGCTAGGCCATTTGCTGGGAGGACACAAGCTATTACTTTCCAGCCTAGGTAATCTTTTTCCTTTTTCCCCTTTTTAACATGGGATTTTGACATGGTTGGAGCAATATTACTTTATTGTTGCAATCTTGTTGAACTCAATCTTCCTGTCTTCTGCAGATACATCATTAGTAATGCATGCAGCAAAGAATTATGTTACAAGCAGAAGGGAACTGATATTGTCTTTCATTTTGGTGTTGGACAGCATTCTCATCTCCATTGGACAGATACTACAAGGTATTTTTCCGCTGTACGAGTACTAAAATGCTGCTCTCATATATGAAGATGAAGTGATGCTCACTTGTTTGATGACTTACCACCCCATTAAGTGGATCAGCTCATTTAGTGTGTAGTTTGTGATCCACGGACCTCATTTGTTACCTCCTTTTTATATCTTTGAAATGATTCTGTCATACGTATATATTCAACGGATAGTGCTATTTTTTAATTTTTTTTATTTTTATTTTTATTTTTTTTATTTATTTCCAATACCTATTCAAAATTCAACTTGTGACAGGGAGCTGCTGGTTTCCATTCGTTTTAATGAACCCGGTTGTCTATGGTCTGGCAGCTTCTTGCCAGATCATCTCGGTGATACTCAAGTCAAAATGCGGAATTATCTTTCTGGTGCATTGAATATGATACGGGTTGAGGTGCAAAATGCTGATGTTTCTATGGGAGATGAAACAATAGTTGGAAACCTCCATGAAAATTCTGGGACTAACCTGATTCTCCTGTCAGATGATCATACAGGGTATATGCCATACAGAATTGATAATTTATCAAAGGAGGTTGGTAGTTGATGAATCAGTTCTCTTACTATTTTCCAATCCCAGAATACTAGGAATATCATGAATTTGATTTGCTTTTACTTTCTTTTCCTTTCTAGGAAATAAAATACCTTTAATTTTCCACCTCTCTCTCTCTCTCTCTCTCTCCCTCGTGTGCAAGTATTGTCGATTCCAATTTCTATTTTTTGTGTTAAAAATGCTGCCTTGTTAATCATATTCAAAATATAAAAGTGCAATATTATGAATATGAAACTTCAAGATGTAGTTGCTTTTTCGTGACCTACTACAGGTTATTTATGATACATTTTTCTACTTTGTAGAGACTAAGGATTTACCAACAGAAATGTGAAACTTTTGATACTATTATTCACCCTCACAACTCTTGTCCTTATGCATGGGATGAACCCTGCTATCCACATCGTCTTAGCGTTGAGGTATGCCTACTGGATGTTGTTTAAATGATGGTTAGTTTAATAATGTTTACTAACTGATCTTTTTTGAGAACTTAAAGGTTCCTGGAGAGCGTGTTCTTGGGTTATACTCTATTGATGAAGTAAAGGACTACATGCCTATATACTTGCGATCAACTTCTGAGGTATATTCTTCTAGTCTTAAATTTTATACATTAAGGTAGCAGATTTGTGTCATTTTCTCTTTCATGCTTCTACTTTTTCAATCCCTTTTGTATTATGCTAACCACTTTTGGTTTCTAGTACGCAAGGATATGAAAACTTGAATGTTTCTACTTTAAATTACGTGTGTTGAATACCTCTCTTTTTCCTTACATGCAAGAAAAGAGTTTTCTGACCTCTCATGTCTTGTATAAAGAAAATTGATTAAGTGATGAACGTCTTGTTAGAAGCAATATCTTGTACACTGGTTAATGGCGGCTGAAGATAGGAAAAAAAAAAAATAGGTTAAACTGGTGTGTGAGGTGTACTCTTGAAGATTAACTTATGATGTTAAACTTAGATTAAATTGTTAACTCATAATGGTAAATTTAGAAAATTGTTTTCCTACTCTAATTGTTTTACTATACCAATTTTATCAACAGAAGCCTGAAAGGACGTTGATTTTATCTGTCCATGCTGAGGGAGCAACAAAGGTGCATTTCTGTTGGTTTGGTGTTTGTAGCAAACATTTACCCATATGTCTTGTTTGATTAACTTTATGGTTTATTTCTTTCCAGGTGCTCAGCATTATTGATCCAAGTTACCATATCTTGAGGGAAGTTAACCCTCGGTTTACTAACAAAAAGACACATGAGCAAAAACATGAAAAGCTTGTCGATTACAAGGAGAAAATTTCACTAATTGTTCCATATGTTGGTGTCTCCTTGATTAATTCTTATCCACAGGTAGATAAAAAATTTAGTTGACTGCTTTTGAACTTCTCAAATTATGTTAAAGTGTTCTTTCTTTTTGCAGGAATTGATTTTTTTCTGTGCAAAGAATGTAACCATTGATTTGCTTCAAAGTCTTGATCAACAAAAGCTTTCCTTTCAAATCTCATCATTGCAAATTGATAATCAGCTCCGTGCAACACCACATCCTGTTATCCTGTCCTTTGATCGAGAATACAGAGGCAACCCAGCCAGCCTTACAAGAACCAAGGATGATGCTGGCAGAACTAAAAATGAAAGAACATTGCAAATTACTTCTGATGGCTCAAGTGAACCTGTATTTTACTTAGCTGTTGCAAAGTGGAGGAACACAGATATCTCATTGGTTTCATTTGAATATATCATTGGAAGGTAGAAACCTTTACTGCATTAAGTTTTTCTTCATAGATTTTGTGCTTACCCTATTCTGTTTAATCCTTGCAGAGTTGCAGATTTTCGCCTCGAGCTTGAACTAGAAATAATACTAAGCTTGTTTGACTATTTTAGAGCTGTCTCTTCAAGTTTCCACAGTACTGTCTTGCCATTTGCAGATCCCAGCCTAAACCCTCTTATCTCTGATGTGGGTTTGAAAAATGAGTCCTTGTATACTCAGACTTCTGAGTATTTGAAAGCAAGAGACGACCAACTTCATGCAGTGATTGTTCCTACATTCAATAAAAATCACAAAACCAGTCCATCTCTACCTTCAATAGTTCCAATTGGGGCTCCTTGGCAGCAAATTTACCTTTTGGCCAGAACACAGAAGAAAATCTATGTCGAATTGTTTGATTTTGCTCCCATCAAGTTGACTTTAAGGTGAATGGGTAACTTTCTCAAAGTGGAAATGTTACTCCCTTTTTAAGTTTTTTTTTTTTTCTCTATATTTACTGAAAAATATGATAACTTTCCTGATACAGTTTCTCCAGTGCTCCTTGGATGCTTAGAAATGGTGTTCTTACATCTGGAGATTCTCTGATCCATGTAAGTAGCTAAACTTGGTAGAAATAGTTCTAGATTTTCTTTCAGTTGTCGTATTTATTTTCTCTCTCTCTCTCTCTCTCTCTCTCTCCATTATGTAGGTTTCACTAGTTATATATAATCTACAACTTTAAAGAATTAGAATCAACATTTGTTATCTTTAAAAAAAAATTTGAGTACCCAAACGATTTGCACATTAAAGATAACATAAATGGAAATTACTACAAATATTTAGACATGTTTATTATAATCAAAACTAGCACCTTGCTTCGCGCGACGAGTGCCTGTGGTGTATTGGTGCCTAGAGTATATCTATCCAAGTTCACGATTCTACAAGCTAGACATGGTATCATAGCTACCGCGCATTCTCCCCAGTTTATAGCGTGTTGTATTTTTGTGTGTCCTAAGTATATGTCAGCCTCAAAGTTAGGCCAGGTTGGTCCACATTTCAAGCCGATGTTTATTTCGGTTTTCGCATGAGAGGGAGTGTTAATATACATAGACAAAGTCTCACTCTACAAGCTTGAGGTTTTAGAGCAAGTGATCGCATGACAATTCATTTATCAAAAAATATATGACATACCTTTTAATATGTGGATATAGCTATTTATTCGAAATATTGGCATACAAATTTTTTATGTTACTGATTTTGAACCTTTGGTGTTTAATGAACTATTACTGAACTAATTTTAGATCAGAGGACTATCCGTTTTATCATTTTATGTTCTAAATTTCTTTCCGTCACTTTCAAGGGTTGCCTTGTTGTCAATTTTCAATGTCGTTGATCTTTTGTCTTTCTATTTCTTCTTGGATAGCATTACTTTTACTTTGTGACATTTACTAACTCGTGCTACTTTTACTACCATTGACGCATTAAAATTATCAATTACAGAGAGGTCTAATGGCTCTTGCTGATGTTGAGGGAGCAAGAATATACCTCAAAGAGCTCACAATTGCACATCAGATGGCTAGTTGGGAATCCATTCAGGAGATTCTTGTCAGGCATTACACTAGACAGTTTCTTCATGAAGTATACAAGGTAATGTTTGACAATTATCTGTTTGCAACTTTTGACGTCTTATACTATTATTTATTATGGTTCTCATTTTGGAAACTTTGTTGCGAAGTTTAATTTCATTAGTTATCTCACTTTCAGTCTATTTAATCTTCTTGTATTTATGTACTCTTCAGGTGTTTGGGTCCGCTGGTGTCATTGGTAATCCCATGGGATTTGCAAGGAGTTTAGGGGTTGGCATCAGAGATTTCTTATCAGTTCCTGCTAGGAGCTTTTTGCAGGTACATTTATTATTAATTGATTGAAGCCTGCATGTTTTCAGAATGCTGAAAAGCTAGTGCTTGATATTGCAGAGCCCTACTGGACTTATCATAGGCATGGCACAAGGCACCTCTAGTCTCTTAAGTAACACAGTCTATGCCATCAGTGATGCTGCAACTCAGTTTAGTAAAGCTGCACACAAGGTATGTCTTCATCTGATGACATTTCAGTTGTTCCATGGATTGGTTTCTATGGTTTGATGCCAAGGAATTATTTACATGTAGGGTATTGTAGCATTTACATTTGATGACCAGGCTGTTGCAAGAATGGAAAAGCAACAGCAAGGTGTAGCTTCACAAAGTAAAGGTGTAATAAATGAAGTTTTGGAGGTACGCCATCTGTGTATTTTTCTAGCAATGCTTGATTGTTGGTCGCTTGTTACTTCCCCAAAATCTGCCCCATTACTTTCATTAGTAGCCTATTGTACTTCTCCAAGTCACTGACATTATTTTTTCTAACTCTTTTGTCTCTTCACTATGGTGTGTAAAAATTGAATCTTGTATCTCCGACATTTTTGTCCCATCTTTACACATTCATCATTTATAACTTCCTTAATATCATATGTTCTAAATATAGTGGTCAAAAGTGAAATTTTTTTACCTTGAGGCTACTTGTTCAATGCCAATATGTGTGATTTTATGCTCTTTATTCTAGGGACTTACTGGTCTCCTTCAATTGCCAATCAAAGGAGCTGAGAAACATGGTCTTCCTGGTGTTCTCTCAGGTAATGCTTAACGTACAAATTTTCAATATATATTCAAATATTATCAAATTTATAATCATTATCATTAGCAGCTCAAGAGATGAACGAGATAGACATTGTCACATCTAGCAATTAAGATGGAACTAGTAGTTGTCTTGCTGACAGGACTTATGTATTGACTTTTTTTTATAATGCAGGAATGGCATTAGGAGTTACAGGACTAGTAGCAAGACCAGCAGCTAGTATTCTTGAAGTTACTGGAAAAACTGCACAAAGTATTAGAAACCGAAGTCGGCTCTACCAGATGGGGCCACAACGTTACAGGGTCCGCTTTCCAAGGCCTCTAAGCAGGGAACTTCCCCTAAAGCCGTACTCGTGGGAAGAAGCAGTTGGAACTTCATTACTTTTGGAGGCTGATGATGGTTTGAGGTTCAAGGATGAGTTATTAGTCTTATGCAAAGCACTTAAACACGATGGTAAATTCGTCGTCATTACAGAAAGACTCATATTGATTGTTAGCTGCTCTTGCTTGGAAGACTTGGGCAAACCCGAGTTTCGTGGCATTGCTGTTGATCCAGAGTGGGTAATAGAATCAGAAATCGGGTTGGATAGTGTAATCCATGCAGATGCCGATGATGGGATGGTTCACATTGTCGGAAGCAGTTCAGATGCATTATCGAGGCAGAACCAATCCAAAAGAGGTAGCGGGACAAGGACAAAACGGTGGAGCATTCCTCCCACTCGACTTCCCCTTTTTCAGACCAACTTGGAACTCGGATCCAAAGATGATGCAGAGTATCTGTTAAAGACTTTGTTGTCTACCATCGAACAGGGGAAAGAACAAGGCTGGGGCACAGGATATCTTCTTCATCAAAGTAACATCAGGTAGGTTTCGAGGAAAACAGATAAGTAATATAACATTGATAAAAGATGATCGTGCTTAAAGAGCGTGTCAACTACAGCATCTTGGTGGCAGGAACCGGAA
>JAYMTB010000211.1:0-16637 GCA_036897585.1 Francoa sonchifolia | reverse complement strand
TAATTGCTCTAACTTTTTTTACATTTGAACATTAAAGTGGAGATGTCGATAGCATGATAATAAGACAGTCTGATTATATTATTGCTATTATTGAACGTGGTAGTGTGTGACATATTCCTTTTGTGGTCACTACATTGAAATTATATTATCATTTCCATTGAACTTGGAAGCTTGTGGCGTATTGTTCATATATCATTTCCAATCATACAAGTCCTTGACACGTGCCCTTTTATTTTTCCTTTTCCTTCCAATTACGTTTTCTGCTTTTTCATGTTTTGCGACTGCATTTGATAATTTCCCTGAGACCATCAAATTGTTCAATCTTCTTTTTTGTAGTATGCCCACCGCAAATGCGTGCAGAGATGGTGCAACGAGAAGGGTGACACTATCTGTGAAATTTGCCACCAGGTCAATTATTATTAAATGAAGCATGGTCTTCATTCTTTTACGTTTAATGTTCTTCTTGTCTTATAGTTAAATCATCTATTCGCAAGAGTTAAGCAGGCAGACCAAACCTATTTCTCGTGTGCCCCAATTTTTGCTGTTTCTTATCATATCAGGAGAAATTTGTAATTTCTGTCATTTTATCAAACATTTGTGTGGGTGCAGCAATTCAAGCCTGGTTATACAGCGCCACCTTCTCTATTTCATTATGGGGGAGTTCCATTGAACTTTAGGTACTTTTTTTTGTTTTCTTATAAACTTTTGTGTGATTTTGGATTCTTATATTTCCTAAATGAGCTGTATACTAGAGTTTTTTCCTTTTTGGACTTTCTCAGGGAGAATTGGGAGATCTCCAGACGGGAGCTGCAAAATTCTGAAATTTTTTCAATTGTTTCTAGTGATAGTGATTTTCTGGATAGTGACATCGAGAATTCTGCTCCTACATCGAGAAACCTAATGTGCTGCCGTATAGTTACTATAATTGTAATCTCTCTCTCTCCGTCCCTCGCTCTCAAATTTTTCCACATAGGATAAGGCGTATAGGCTGATTTTACAGTTCGTTTGTTTCACTCAATTTGTTTGCAGTTTTTGGTTCTTCTGGTTTTACGTCACGCATCACCGATTATAATTGGTGGAGCTGGAGAATACTCGTTGACAGTGTTCATGGTGAGCCAAGCCTATACTCCTTTTTTCTACTTGAAAATAATCATTTTTATCACGATACTATCGAGAAATGTGCGTAAATGCTCTACTGCAGTTAATGTTGTTGCGAATCATTGGGTTTCTTTTGCCAATCTGTATCATGGTTAAAGCATTCACTGCTATCCAACATCGGCAACGCCAAGAGGTCAGTAATCAATTTACTGTAAGCACTTTACTAAGTATCAAATTCAAAGTCTAATTAACATCCCTGATAAAGATTTAGAGGTTTGTCTTTACTCGTCCAGTTGACCTGTACAGACCATCCGTTCACTGACTCATTTGTATATAATGTCACCAGGACTCAGGCATTGGAAAAGTTTACCTAGGTCCTTAAATATTTTGTGTGTAATGTCGTTAGATGTCAATCGGTTCATTGTGCTATATATCAATGCAAATTGTCGCTTCATTGACTTGTTTTATTTTATTTTTCTCCGTCTTAGGACCCTCACAACTCACCCCTTGTGACATCAGATGAAGAAAGTAGCTACCACAACGGCAGCCACAGGCACCCGTAATTCATGTTCGGTAACTTCTGCAGCTATTCAGCTTACATGAGGCAATCAGCTTAACAGTATATACAATCATGACTTTAAATTGTTCGTGGTTCGCAAAGAAAGTCATAGAGATGCTCATTATGATCAAGCACAATGCAAGCAACATTTAACGTTTAGTTATATTGACAGGGATTAGGAGATAATGTCATCTTATACATACATGTATAGGAACTATGTGCTTAGTTGGAAAGTACAAATATTCACATACTCGATATTTCTAATTCCGTGCTTTTCGTATGAAGTCATATATATAGGTTGCTAAGTCATATATGTATGTAAAATCCCGAAACAGAAATCAACTGTAATCAGAATTTATGACAAAGTAGCAATACCATATAAGATAACCAGCCAGGTAAATTTAACACAAATCGAAAGTCTCCACCAAACAAACAAGGCACAATCAACTGAAGACTGCAGAACAAAGAAGAAAACTAGGACTAGGACAACACATGATAGATAAATGTAAATGAACCGACTCATTATTCCTAATGACGGCTCAACCTTAAGGACACAGCATTCAAACATTTTAGTAAATGAAATGTAAAACACATCATTCCTCTTCAGATTCCGACTCTGCACTCTGGAGCCAATCAATGAAGGGTTTTGAGTTCTTCCAGATTTGAGATTTCTTGTTGCTTCCCTTTAGCCCTTCTTGATACCATTGAACTACGGAGTCTTCTTCCAACACATCAGCATCATAGAGTGCTTTCAGAATTAGAGCCACTTCCTTCAATGCACCTGGGCTTGAGTTGACACAAAATGACTCCATTGCTCGAAGAAGAATCAACTGTGATCCCTCATCAGGAGAAAGACCAGCAGCAAGGTAGCTCTTCTTCTTGACCACCTCCTTAGCAAAACCTTTGTCAACACCATCAAAGAGTGCCTGAAATAATGTGGTCATTTTTTCCTGAGCAGACCCGGAAAGTGATCCGAGAAGAGACTTCAACTGATTCACAGAAACTCCTTTCTTCAAATTTGCTTTCACCTCATCAAGAAGTGTTCCATGAGGAACTGAGTTTCCATTCTCTGCCTTGGATTTTTCTTCACGTGATGGGGAAATGCTTTTTGGACTGCCATTTGCTTTACTGGCAGCCTTTGGCTTCTTCTCTGTCTCATTTGTTGAAAGCATCACCATATCAGCTGTGACAGAATTTAATTGCTCTCGAATGCGCAGCTGAGCTGCCTCCAGAGACGTATCAGTTTGCCATTGAACATCATTGTCGTCATCAGCCTCTTCCTTCTCATCAGCTTGGCTGTGAGCTGGTGATATGCGATCCTCATCTGAGCCACCAGCTTTCTTCTTCACAGAGCTTGCTTTTGTAGGACCATCCTTTGAAGAGGACGAAGATTTCTTTTTTACCTCTTTCTTCATTTTCTTCATCTCCTCATCTGCAGCTTCCCCTTCCTTCATACGCTCCTTCTCGGCCCTCCTCATGGCCTTCTTGTCTTTTGACCGCTTCTTCTGTTCAGGTGGATTTTTCAGAATGAAGGAAGTAAGTTTGTCCCTCATATCAACATCTGAAATAAAACCACAAGCAGCACACTTCAACTGGAGCATCTGAGTTTTAGTAATCAGGATCTCAGTTTCGGGGTTTCCACAACCATAACACTGAACATATTTCTTAATGAAGATCTCGAGAAGGCCAGCGAGTTTAGGAGTTTCATGAGCTCCATTGACAAGAGAGGTCCCTGTTTTCTCGTCAAATTTAGATTGAGCACCGAGCTCACATCCAAAATGCTTGGTAGTGTAAGAAGCCGGCCTTGCCAAAGCCTTCGCAATATCAACCATGTTGACTATGTTTGTCTTAATTCCATTTCCCCGGCCCTCAATTTTGGTAACCATTTTGGGCATCTTATACCTGTAAAAGGCATCATCACTATTGCCAGCACCAATGTTCTGTAAAGCCATGGTTGCTTCACTGCAGAAATAATAAACAGACTGGTTGTCACACAGAGCAAATGCTGGAATTCAAGATATAGGCAGCAGCAATATTATCTTTCAATACTCCTTGAACAAGAGCAGACTGACGTTCTCTCGATATAAATTGTTGCATCCAGCTGCAACTAAAAATATCCTTATATTCCTCAAATGGCCCGAGTTGCATACAGTTAATCCTTTCTGGCAATGATCTATTCTTTTTTCTCAATGAAGGACAATACTCTCCTAGCAACCCGATAGATCCCAAATAGAAAATGGCCTGTACGGACATAAAAGAAACTCAACTTTGACACCTTCACCTTGATATAGCTGCTCAACCTGCACACTTCACGAGGAAAGCACATTCAGTTGCAACATCCTGACATTATTAATGAAAAAACAAGAAGTCTTAACTACAAAGCATTTAATGTTCATCTGTAATTCCATTCACAACTAAAACAGTTCAGTCTCAACAAATTTACACACAGCAGTCAATCCATCTCCAACCAAAACAATAGATGAAAATGAAACATTATTCATTCTCCACAAATTTACAAGAAGTAGACTAATCCTACTTTCTCGTCCTCTTCACATTCAACCTCATCATAACACCTATTTTGATTCAAAATCGTCATCAAGAATATGTATCCTAAACAAAATCCAATCTAAGGATGCTAAAATCAAATCTTCATACCTAAAAACTTAACGACAAAATCCAAAAAATCTATGAATCATTCTAAATCTAATATTAATCAAGATCTAACAGAAGAACGTAAACAAATCTTGGAAAAAATAACAAAAACAAAAACAAAACATATAAACAATCGTATAATCAATAGATAATATAATATCATAACCGATCATATAAACCTTAGATTAAAACATACCTTAGACGAATCTATGGCAGAAAAATCAAGAACCAGATAGGTTTCTCGAAGGGGTAATCAGGTTTCTCTAATGAGGCGGGCGGAGGTAGCGATGGTATATATAGGGATTGGAAAGAGAGGAGGAATTTTTCCAGTGCACCAATGCCTATTTTAATTTGGTTGTTCGCATTGTCGTTTCAATAATTTGCCAGGTAAATTTAGTTGACCAACTTCGTTTCATTGACGTTTTTAAACAACTTTAGCCGTTGGATTCCAAATCATGGATGATCTTTTTCTGCATTGAATACTCTTATGGGTTGGGTTTCACCAATTGGGCCGGACTTCATTTCGGTTCCGTTATTGGGCTTGTTAAATGTGCTTGGACGCAATAAAGGGATAATTGCACTAAACCCTCGTTATATCTCTTTTACAAAGATTATTTTTGATACTCAAGTCAATTTGTGGTTCATTTTTTTTTTTTTTTTTGTAATCGGCTAACCCTTATATTTTATTAGATTTTTACTTTAATACCTTTTCAATTTCTGAAAGTAACTAATATTTAAAATTGATACTCATCGCAGATAATTTATTTAGAAAAAAATAATAATAAAAAGTAAAAAATTGAAAATACTAACAATGCAAAATACTAATAAAATATAACGGTATTATCCAATTGCAAAAACTTCAATAGTTTAAAGCACTTGGTCTCCGCACATAAATTTAGTGCAATTATCTCCTTGAATCTAAATTTTATTATTTTCCAAAATTAATTATGGTACTTCGAATTTTTAAAAAGAATTATTTTATATTTTGAGATATTTATTTATAAATAAATAATAATTTAAATGGGACCCATGGAAAAATCGGGTCAGATCCAAGTTCCAACCATATCCGAAAATACCAGATCTGGTGACGTCATCAAACGGGACCCGCCATAGATACCGTTGGATCTCAATCACTCCCTTCCTTTTGTCGTCAATCACCGGCGAGCCCTTCATTTCTCTCTGTTCGTTATTTTGATTTGCATTTCAAGGTTTTTCAGCAGAGTTTGATCGGTACGGATTCTTCAATTTCTTTCGTATATGTATGAATTTGTTTGTGAAGTTTTCAATTTGTTGAACGGTGTGGAATTTGATGATTCGTTTGATCTTTGGTATGTAATTATGTTTGGGTTTATTAATCGAGAAATAATGGTGGATCTCTTTCAATTTTAGTCTGCAATTTTTCATTGATATACTCGGAGTTGATGTTTTTGTTCTTGATTTAGTATTGAAATTTGTTTGTATTTTGTCAAATTGGGCGTTTCTGCTATTGACAAGTTTATGTAGTAATCCATGACGTTTTGGCAACAATTTTTCCAAAGTGTTCATGTAAATAACTGTTATGAGCAGCTGCTGTTGTTCGGTGGTGTGGTGTGGAGTATTTTGTTAGGCATGGAGGATGACAAGAAGCAAGAACAGCTAGGAAATGCCATGCCATCACCGCAAGAGGAGGTTGTGTTCATATCCTGATTTTCCTTGGATCGTAAGTGAACTAATTCGTCATCCTTTGTGGTTAATTGAACTTTTATGTTTTCTGTAGGAGGCAGTTATAAAGAAAAAATATGGAGGAATTACGCCCAAGAAACCTCCACTTATTTCTAAGGTGAAATCTGATGGCTTTTTTACCAATGGAAATTAGGAAGAGGTGATCCTTCTGTGGTGTTCTTATCCAATGTTTTGATTTTGAATTTGATGTCAGGATCATGAGCGTGCTTACTTTGATTCAGCTGACTGGGCACTTGGGAAGGTAATGTGCTTATGGAGCTCCACTCTAATTGAGTTTGGTAAATATTTTTAAGCGTGTAACATGCAACTACTTAGTCACCATTTGAATGATACCAGCAAGGTGTTGAGAAGCCCAAAGGACCCCTTGAAGCCCTTCGGCCCAAACTGCAGGTATTGTTCTGAAATTCACTTATATTCTTTAAAACTTTGTTGGACTAACTAAACCATTATTGCTAGAGATCTGCCTAAGCAATTCTACATGATTCTAAGTTTATACTTCTGGCTTTGGATTTTTACATAATTCGGATCTAGGTTTACTAGTTTCAGCTGAGAGTAGGTATTTTTGGGGAGGAGTTGTGAATCCAGGGGTGTGCATCCCAGGTACAACATGTTGTGTATACGCTTAGTTGCATAAGATATTGAACAATGGAATGGAGGCATGGTAGGAAAGAGTAGTTGAATCCGTCTGGGGCTGTTTATTTGACATTATGTGGCTTGGACTGCTTTGTATAGAAGAATAGGCTTTAAGGGCTTCTAAACTTAGGGAAAAGGTATTGTTCTTCACTTGAAGTGTAACTCATTTTAGTTTTCTTCATTTTAACTCCAATTAAAAAGAGAAAAACTAAAAAAATCCAGTGGAAAAGGTTGGAGGTAATGTAGTGTGCATGTATGCTCTCACGTATAAAACCTGAGAGTACGTCAATGATACAGCAAAAATTGAAACTAGAGATATACTTAATCTTTTGGTATTTGCTAGTTTCAGCACTGATATAATTGTGTTTTTATTTTCTTCATATTTCTTACCTCAGTCTATGTCACTGTCTTTTCCCACAATGTTTGTGGTGAATACGTACATAAGTTATAATATATATCATAGACTTGATTAATTGAGAAAGCAAGAATCATGCTACTCATAACAATTCAGTTTCTTCCCTTAAAATACGGACACGTTTCTTTAACCATTTCCAAGTGTGTTGATTTGCTGATTATTTTACTGAGAAATCTTATTATACTCGTAATCCATATGTTGTGAGTGTGGAACTACATCAATAATGCTTTTGACATTGTTCCATTGTGTTCCAGCCCACACAACAGCAAACACGATACCGGAAGTCTCCTTATGCACCAGCAGATGGTGAAGGTATGTTCAACATCGCTTGCACAATCTCGTTAATACATATCAAAATCCCTTTCGCAGAAATGAATTCATCCTTTTGCTTCTCTTATGTAGATGGAGGCAGTACTCCGTCCGGGGACATAACTCCCAACGAATGAGAGACTCCTATTGTATTATGATCTTGTGAAGAGTGTCCTTGTTATTCCAATAGCTAGTGAGTAACTCTATGTCACTCACAAGAATAAAATTATTGAAGATGTCACTGTATTAGCGTAAAATGAAAGGAACTAAGCCGAGGAACTCTCAATTAGGATAATCTATATCAGAATCCCTTTCTATTATACATCTGGTGTCTCTGTGTTTTACTATGCATAATTCACATTGGTCAATTTCTAGTAGACCCCCTAAACCCCACAAAAGGGTTAACAGTTTTTCAGCTTTAGTGACACGATTTGACAAACCGAGAAATGAAATGTACTTTTTGTCACACGCATCAACTATTTCTGTCTTTAATACAAGAAACATAAAAAAATTTCAGTATAATTTGACAACAGAGATGCGAGCAACATAGTAACTTCATGTCATGTATTTCACCTGACATTATAGGAAACCCAGAACGTCAAATTTTGGATGTCCTAAAACTAAATAAGTTTTCGACCAAAGTAAGACCCGGCAAAGGATCACCTTATGACATTCTTTTCATACGACAATTCAGTACATATGTTCTTTTTAACGATGCTTTTGATACTAAAATGGATAATTCATACAAGTTTAAGCAGTCAGTCTTAGAGTGCTTACACAATCATACAGACAATCATATAGACCGAAAAAATTCACTTCCAGACAGGTTGCAAAGTTTCAATTTTTTCACATCAATGATTTTCTGAAGTACAGAAACTTCAATTTTCTCATCTAACACATTCAAAACAATAAATGATGACAAAACTACAAAATCGAAAAAGGAGACTAAAATTTCAGTTTCGTAGAAATGCTACAGTCGCCACACGTGATCCAACTGAACCGCCAAACATGAATGTTGGATATGAGCGAACATGATTGATGTATTGAAAGGGAGGAGGATCTTTGCATACTTCTTGGTCCTTTGGGGCCTCGGGTTCCTGTGGGGACATACCAACCATTCGTTGATTGAAATTTTCCACTTCTTGCACCAATTCATCTTTCGTACTGTTGCACGACGTAATCACCTACCACCAAGGACCAAAAGAATAAAAAAAAAGCGGAAAGCACTTTACACAGATAAATACACGAGACAAAAAGATGTTAATAATGGAAATGAAGTATAGAACAAAAGTTCAAGATGAAAAAAGGGTGAAAGATAATCAGTTCTTTGTGGCACTATGTAATATGGAAATTCAATTTATAGAATTAGGGCCGCTAAGAATAACTTGCTGGACACATTCAAATGAATTAGACTCCCGAAGATCCTAGCATCCAAATTTCATATTTACTACTTAAGTAAACTTATTTTCTTATACAAACTTTTTACTCTTGATTGTATATTTTGTTTTCGACATGAATTCATATTTCAAAATTTACAAACAAGAAACACAGATCTGTGAAATTGGAATATTTGAAACAACAATTCCATTTGAAATCTTGCAATCAAATGGCATGTTATCAATTATTATATGTTAGCTGTATAAACTTGCTTACAAGTATTCCACCAGGAGCCACTAATCTTGAAACCGAGTCCCAATACATAATCCTGGAACATGAGAAAAATGTCAGTAAAATTTCTGCTATTTAATGAGAAGTGATTGAATAGAGGATGTCACCAGTCATTGTTTGTAACAGACAGCTGCAGCGGAAAAAGGTTAAATATGTGAGCACAACACATATAATGGTCAGGGTTATGCATTGATGACAGAAAATAGAACTGATATATAATAGCATTTCCACGACATGCGATGGAAGGCGGTGCTATTTTACCTTCTGATAGGCCCGTCAGGATGCAATCCAATAGCATCTAAAGTCCCTTTATCCATAACAAGTTGAAAGCGTCTATCCAACTTTGTCTCAAGCACATCATCAACCTAAAAAACCATATGAAAGTGACAAACTTCAGTTTTTGAATAAATGATTCAAAATATAATAGAAGAAGATACAACAAAAGGTCAAAAAACTTAAAAGATCTCATACCAAAAAATTAATGGCGGAATATCCCTCACGAACAGCAAGGCTTCGAGCAAGGTCAATTGCTCCTTCACTATAATCACTTCCAGTTAAGTCAGAGAACCTTGACCAAATCACCAAAACTTCAGTCATTATTGTATACAAGCTAAGCAAGAGTCCGCATTTATTCATGCAACTAACAATTCTTTTTAATTGGTGATTTTATTCACTACAAAAGTCACCAAAACTAACCATTAAACTTATTCATTGTATAGCCTAACAGATAGGAACTACATCCCTTTAATGATGTCTGTCCTTGAACATGCACTTAAATCCTAGACCATCGCCAAACCCTTTGACCTACTATCTACAGTTATTCTTCGAATGATATCTAAGGATATTTCTTAATGAATCGATCCGCAAGGGAGTGAACATTATCAGTGGTATTTGATTATTCCAAAACCCTTTTTAACATAAATCTTTTAAAAACTGGTAACATGCAAAATTTAAAAGCATACCCTTTATTAGCAAGTTCTTGCAGAAGCAAACCGTTGCCAGTCCCTATGTCAAGCACGCTCCAACTAGAAAGTAAGTTTTCACCCTGTTCAACAGTCTCAGACTTGTCATCATTATGATTAGGTGTATGACCTTTAGAAATGTCAATACATAAGCTTTTGGTCCAAGAAGCAATGACTTCCATGACATCAGCTCCAAACCTATACAAACATAACAACAACAAAGAAAATAGATAAGTCAAACAAATAAATCCTCATGAAATTATAAACACTTTGGTTATCAACTAACCAGATCAAAAAAGTAACAACTTATCAAGTAGTTTATAAGAAAGCTCAGCACACAATCATTGTAAGAGAAACCTTCAACAACAGCTTAGAAGGTACTGAACTAAAATTCTGAGCGTAAGACCCTGCTTTGATATCCAATTGTGAAGCGACCAACTTAGTAAGAACTTAATAGATTCACTGGTGGAACTAGAAAGATAAAGCTAATGTTCATAAGCACATTGCTTTAAAATAGTTAGTAAGCTAGCTAGCATGCTTAGTCAGGCAGTTCACCCATAAACATCAAATGCTAGTCCATTCAAACCCATTCAACAAGTTGACTCCACTCCACAGTAAAGTAAAATCAAATGCCATAACAGGAGCAAAATAACAAATCAAAAGCAAATAATTACCATACTTCACCAGCATGACCATGTTCACGAAAATTCGACAACTCATCAGCATAAGCAGCATCCCAATAACTTTGAAGACCTAGCATTGACGTCACTCCTTCAGCATCAGGCTCCTCCTTATCAGAGCTACAAATGCAACAACACACGTTATTTACTTCCACAAAATCAACACCTCCAATAACCTCTATAGACAATACAGTACAATCTAACCTGTAATCAGAGGGAGGAAGGAGGTTAACGGAGGACAGAGCGTCCGCAGCATCAGCATGACGCTGATCATCGTCTAACGTACTACCGTAATCACTTTTGATGGACCACGAGTCGGCGGCGACGGACCGATCATCATCGGAGACTAGATCAGCTGGTCGGATCTGCTGTGATACGTCGGAATCTTCTGGTTGAAATCGAATTCCGGCCATTTTTCCGTTTTGAGATTCAGACCGAGGTTTTCAGTAGTGTGCCTGGGGATAGAAATTCCCCCAATTAATAAATTATTAATTATATAAAATTATTTTATTTAAAAATAAATAAAATAAAAAAATTATCAAATTTACCATTTCTGCCATCATCTTTTGATAAGCTCAGTACTGTAACAGCCATGGCGATTTAGGGTTTTTGTATGGAAATAAGGATGAGATTTTCTCAGTCGGCGGTGACGTATTTCACTGGTAGATGTTTCGTAAGAAGAGATCTTGCTGCCGGATGGCGAATCCTCGTGTTTATCTCGAGATTCATTTTATTCATCGCCGAATCCAAACAATCTTCCTTAGGTTTAATCGCCAGCCGGTTTTTATTTATTTGTTTATGTATTTTAGGTCATGAAGAGCGCTAAGATTTTGAGATTATTGGTACGATGCATCGGTATGATTCTTCTGACGATTTTGATATGCAGTTGATTGGGAATTTTCTGAGTTTTGCATCGAGAGGTGATAGGGTTGGATTGAATCAGATGTTGAGGAAAGGAACATCTCCTGATGTGCAGGATTATGATAGGAGGACTGCGTTGCATCTTGCTGCGAGTGAAGGCCATGCGCCCATTGTTGAGCTTCTTCTGCATTACAAGGCTAATGTCAATCTCAAAGACCGATGGCAGCGGACTGTAAGGACTTAAAACAATCTCATCAAAGTTCCGAATCTGTGTTAATTGTCATTGTTTATGAGCACTCACAATCTCACCAAAATTTTTGATTAATTCTGTTTTTCGATTGTTAATATTAAGCCCTTAACAGATGCAAGGCTCTATGGACATCGTGATATATGCAGGATTCTTGAAGTGAATGGAGGCAAGGATTTTATCAATGATCAACCTATGGTAATTTGAACAATATAGTTAGAACTATCGCGGTTTATTAGACGCATTTAGTTAAATGCATTCAAATATTGGAAAGGTTGCATTTTGGCATTATGGTTGAGGTTATTGGGCCATCTCTTTTTTTATCTTTTTATTGAGGAAAATCTTCAGGGTCTATCTACTCATAAATAGGTCTGGTGGTGTGTGCTATGTAAATTAGGAAAGTCGCTATAGATTGTTTGCAATAATTATAGGCAGGTGTGTACCTGTGAACTAGAAGTAACTCATAGGTTCATCATTCTTGATGATTTGCCAATGTATTTTGTAGATGACTTTTCTTATAACTTGCCTGCTATGTTATAGTTATTAAGTTCATTCTACAACTCATTTGGATTTGAGAAACATATAATCTAACAGACCCGGGTTTCTAAGATTACTTAATAATGTAAAGATCTTCCTGGATGTGGCAATAACATTATGAACTATGTATTCTACTATATATTTACTTGTTCTTCATTGTTTCTGCAGACAGTTCGACATGAACAAGATTCAAATGAAGTGAATTTTGATATTTCGGAACTGAAGTTAGAGCACTCTATAATAGTTGAGCAGGTATACAAAGATAAGAAAAAGTAAAAGAGGAAAAATAAACCAATATAAGTCCAGCTCATCTTTGTTTTCATTTGAATTTAGCGGACCAAAAATTCTCATGTCAAATTTTGTCCCATATGTGATATACTTCTACAGAAGACTTACCTAATGATTCTCCAATATAAAATTAACTTTTCTGTTCAACTTATGCTTGTGTTCTCAGGGTGTATATGGTGAATCTGAAAAGGTCAAATGGCGTGGAACATGGGTTGTTAAAACAGTAATTAACAGACACATTGATGGTCCCGTGAAAATGTATGTTTCTTTATAATTTGTTCTCATTGTCTGACATTTTATGATAGGTTAGCAGTCAATAGTTTGTAAGGGACAATTTGGGTGATTCAAGATACTGATAACCTCCCGTTTTGAGCATGACCCAGGGTACTGTCTGCCAAGGATAACACTCTACTAAGGGAACTTCGACATCCCAACATCTTGCAGTTTCTTGGTTCTATTGTGCATGGAGAAGAGATGATTCTTATTACGGAGTATCTGCCTAAAGTACAGTAAATATATTTATGTTGTTCGTTAAATTATCTTCCAAAAGCACTAATATGTCTTGTACATTTGTGCTATGATACTAGCGAACCAAGAAGGTTAGAATAAAATTGTAATCTTGTACTCTGATTGACAACCTCTTGTGCAAAATTAGCACAACTCTTGTTGATGCTTAGTTGGGATATGATTTGGTTGTTATCTGTTTTACAGTTTCAACTATTCTTGCTTTATTTTTTCCCTGTCTTTTTAATCAGTTCGGAGTTCCAATGTAGTTTAAATTTAGTTGGTGATCACTCTCTCTGCTGTATAGGGAAATTTGGACAGTATTTTGACTGACATGGTTCGACTTGACCTTCCCACAGCTGTGTGCTATGCACTTGACATTGCTAGGTAGTTTGCTCAGCAACTCATTTCTTATATTCAAGGCACACATTATTTACACTTGAAATATTTTGATAAAGTATGTTACTTTTCTATCCTTTTACCAAATAATTAGTTCCTGATCTGACAAAAGTCTTGGTTAAACTATTTCGTTATTTATTCTTTCTCACTATACAACAATTATATAGTTACCTGTTTATTTTTATCTTTTCTCTACTCTACTTCAAAGTGAAACTTATAAAGAAGCAAAATATTTTCCATTGAGAACACGTAACAATTATGATCATATCTTGATATTTCATTAATCAAGTTGAGAAGAATCATTATTCATGCTTTTTTTTTCTTATTGCCTAAAACAATCCTCAGGGGAATGAACTATCTTCATGAGCATAAGCCTTTTCCCATAGTTCACAATCATCTGAAATTCAGGTGAGATATACTTCGATGGTAAACAAGTTCTCTTTAATCGATTTTCTAGTAATATGTCATGAGAAGAAGTGGAAGGTCATCATCCGTTGTTCTGTTTCTTGAACAATTGATCTCTAGTTTTGCTAAAACATTTGCCTACTCTTGCATAATAGCAAATGCCTCGATATGATGACTAGGGGTTTATGGTACAGATGTTAATCTCTCGATAAAGTTTATTTACTGTGGTTCATATGGAGAAATTTTTTACTTATATATGCAAACAACTTTAGGAACTAAGTAAATAGTATCATCACTCCCAACTTTTGTTGCATGACCATGTTACAGTATTTTCTGAAGTATTGATGTTTGCCTTGTAGTTATACCACAAACAAAATGGATCACTACATTTTAGTGACTACGATTGGCTTTGAACTTGTTCCTTCATTTCCCAGTTATTGTTTCTATTAATCACATGTATTTGCTTTAGCATATCCTAATAATTTTATGAAACCTTTTGTTCATTTTTACTGCAGAAACTTGCTTTTAGATGGTGGTGGCCACTTGAGAATTGGCGAGTATTGGATTCCAATGTTGTATAAACGAATACAACCAAGTCAAGACAGTCCTTTTTGTATGATAAATGTTATTATATTGTTAGCATACTATATTTTACATGCTCGCCTCTAAGAAATCTCTTTTGTTTCAGACCAAAGAAATGATGTTTCCAGCATCGTTAGCTCCCCATACCATGACACCACCAAAGATATTCTTTCTTTTGGACTCATATTTTATCAGGTACGTATTTGTATATATTCTTTATCTCATATAAGATGACCAACCTCGATCAGTCACACACCAATTTGAACTAAATGATGCACACGAACTGACTGACCAATATAAATATTCTACGATCGTTGTACTTATCAAATATAAAAGTTGATGCATAATTAATTTTATCACAGATGCTAGAGGGCAAGCATTTACAGAACGATATGAACTTGGACTTCATACATCTCACTTCAGTTGATTTTGTACCAAAGTTTCAGATAAGCCGATCTCATAAAAGAATTCAACAGTAAGTGTATCATGCATGTTGGATAACTTGGTTAACTTCAATCACATTTTCTCTGGCATTACAACATATTCTATCTTCAGTTGTTAAATTCCTATTCTTCTTTTTGTCTCTACAAGTTTTAGTTAATGATCGGAATATGATTTGCAGGTTGATAGAGCAATGCATAAGTAAAGATCCATCTGAAAGACCCTCATTTTCGGGTGTGATTGAAGTCCTTGAAGAAGTTTCTACAGGTCTAGGAAGAACTACTTGCCCTGTTTGTTGAGCGAAATGGTATGTCAAAACTTGCAATAATTCGACTCGAAACATGCTGCGTGTTTCATGCTTCTTTGCTGCAAACTACTTTTAAATTTGTATATAAAGTTTTCGATCAGATTATGTTTATTAGTTGTCAACCCTAAACTTGTGTATTTGATGATATATATGCACATACATGTATGTGCCTAGTTTTTGGTCAAATATTTATCAAAATATGACAATTTTTGGAAGTCGCGGGATGATGTTACCACCTGTCACTAATGAAATCTCCCAAATGATGTGGCGATTTTAGACAAACGTGATACTTTTATGGCGTCAAAATTGCAGAATGATCCTATGTTGAGAAATACCATATTTTGATGATCACTTTTAGATTAACCTTTTGATGTTTTCGCAAATTGCTCTACTTTGTACATTTTTTTGCCTCAGTTACCAAATTAACCTAGTGTAGTTAAGAACGATCCAAGCAAGACGAATCTTTATCGAACACTCTATAGTTCAATGTTCGCTTAAGCCGAATCATTATGAATCATGGTGTTGCTCTACAATTCGCTTTTTAGGATAAGCAATTACAAATTTGATGAAAATAAAAAGTCAAACATGTGATATGTTTGCATCTAATCCATTTTTGTTGTCAGCTAAAACCAAATTTGATAAAAATAAATATAAAAATATAAAGTTCAACATGTGAATTGTTGGGCATCTTATCCGTTTTTGTTGTAATTAAACTGCTAACTTCTATCCCTTCCTAAAGAACACAAAATATTTAATCTTTTACTTTATGAGTATTTTTTAGTGTTACATTTCCAAATACTTTCCAATTTTTGTTTATATAAATTAATAATTGATTTTGGAAAAGCAAACTCCCAATTCAAGGATTACTTTGAAAACTAAATTATATATAATTTCTATCCCACATCGGATATTGAGGCAGCTTCACCCATGTCAAAGTTAAAAGAAGATAAAGGATAATATTATTAACTATACAGTTGTCCAAAAAAACAAAAGAAATATTATTAACTATATAGTTGTCCAAAAAGAAAACAATTTTAGGGTACGGAAAATGGACTCCAATTGCAATAAAAAAGAAAAAAGAAAAAAGAAAAAAAAAGGGTACGAAAGAAATCTAAATAAAAACAGGCAGCATAGTTGTGAATCAGTTGTCTAGATAAAATAGAATTAGTGTTTTATGATAAATTATTAACCGACTCTCTCATACGAGATAAATTAAATAGGTTCATGTACCTTAATTAACTTTTAATTAATTCACTTAAAATGGGTAGGATAGAGACAAAATCCAAACATTAACATCTTATGACAAAAATACCATTTTAATATAATTAATTCATAATTTCACTACCGCACAATATATATATATATATA